>JAOUZG010007398.1:3434517-3446440 GCA_026289955.1 Argiope argentata | reverse complement strand
ACTGAAAGAGTGGAAGAATAAAGAACAAAGATAGAGAAGAAAAATGGAGAAAAATTCGCATTCAGTAACTCACGGTTTTGGTCTTGAGGTAGTTGATTGCTGTTGAATTCGAAAGTAGGTAACCATCTCATAGTGAAAATTAGAAGTTAAATTGTCTATTAATAAATAATTCTAATACATTTTATTTAAAATTTAGTTATGGGTTAAGCCTATTTAAACAGAAATATAGGTCAAATAATACAATATTTACATTACTTATACTCGTTAGAAAATAATTCAATATAAATATGAAGCGATAAAAAAGAATTAGTTATTTTTTTCCTTCAAATTTTTTAAAAAAAAAAGCAGATATCAAGATTATAGTATAGTTATTAGTATTTAATAAAGAAAAATTTATATACATCTTTTTTTTGTCCCATATCTATTAAATGCCTTCAAATTATAGTTATTAGTTAAAGTAGTCTTGCAGAGAAATCAAAACATATAACGTGTTAAATAAGTGCATTGTTAATATAGTGTAAAGCAAATGCATTGTTATTTGAGTATAGCTTTATGTTATTACATTGTTGGTTGAGAAAGATATAGTTCAAAACATATCTCTTTTTAAATAAGTGCATAGTTAATACAATGTAAAGTAAATGCATTGTTAATATAGTGCATTGTTGTTTGTATGTTTGTATTGTTGTTTGAGTATAGCTTTATATAAATTGTTATTTGAGTGTAGCTTTACATAAATTGTTATTTGAGTATATCTTTACATAAATTGTTATTTGAGTATAACTTTATATAAATTGTTATTTGAGTATAGCTTTATGTAAATGCATTGTTAGTTGAGAAAGATATAGTTCAAAACATATGTAGCGTTAAGTAAATACATTGTTATTTGAGTATAGCGTTAAGTAAATGCAATGTTATTATAGTGTTAAGTAAATACATTGTTATTTGAGTATAGCGTTAAGTAAATGCATTGTTATATGAACATAAGTAAATGTATTATTAAAAAAAGATTTCATTTTAAAATAAATATAAAGGGAGCTTGAAAGAAAAATTAAACTCTTTTTTTTACATATAAAATTAAATTACATCTTTGCTTTAGTCGCTTCATATTTATTGAGTATGTATAAAATATAGTTATTAATTAAGAATCTTTGTTCAAAACGCATAGGGTTAAAATATATTATTTAAAAAATTATGAGATATATAAAAATGAATATAGAACAATAAAAAAAAGAATTAATTTTTTTTATTTTTAATAAAAAAGGATATAAGAAAAGTAAACATGTAATTCTAATCTTATTTAACTAAGAAAAGTTAAGATATTTTTTTCTTTTCTTTTTTTATTATATTGCCAATAAAGATATTGATTCTTTTCTTACAGACTTAGCTCCAAGCATATAATATTTTATAAACATCCTTACATTCACAAAAATTAAGAAATATTTCATAATAAATTTAAAGCAATAAAAAATTTGTTTTTAAACAAGAAGTAAACAAAAATTTTGAAAAATAAATGATAATATATTAATCTGATGTTTTTCTTTATGAAAGGAATAAAAAAAATCTTTTTACCGTTTTATATTTATTTCACAATATCTTATCAATATCTCTTATTTTCCTGGGCAATGTATTTTCTTGAAATTCAACATTTTATTATAGAGTTAAGCTTGTTTACAACTATTGCATATTTTAACTTGCTTAAGACTAATTTAGAACTTTCTAATAATTCACCGATTTACCTCATATTTCTGAACTTATTTAAAAATAATTCCAGTGATGAAAATTTATCAGCAAAAGAATGTATTTAGCATTGATTTATTTTAATTAAGAAATTTTCATTATTGCTTCATAGTTTTTTTCTGTACCTCTTATTTACACAAATTTGTTACATGCATATTTGTTATTTATACAAAAATGTTTATTATAAGTACAAAAAATAACTATATGAAAGATTTAAAACAAATTTTTTCTTATGTCTTACATACCATACTCTTATACATATTTACATATTTTTAATATGAATAGTTTAAATTTCAAAACCTTTTGTGGCATTTTTAGAATAGTTATAAGTTTAAACTATTTGATTAGCTTAGTAAAATTGCTTATGAAATTTTAGTTAGTTAATTTTTTTATAATCTATTATTTCTTAAAGATATAAACAAATTTTTAATAGAAATGGCATCACATTTTAAAAACTTCGTGATTTTTTTAACTAATTAAAGTGTTATTAATATAGAAACTGCCAGCAAAAATTTATGCTGTGACGTTTTAATTAATTAAAAGCTTATTTTCAGATTAAAAAATAAATTTGCTTATATGCTAAGTATTATAAAAGATCTAAAGTTTAAATGCAAATATTTAAAAATACGTTTTTCTTTCATAAGAACTACATTTTTTTATTGCACAAATTAATTGTAATCAGAAGTCCAAATTTATTTTATTAATTTGGACTATTTTGGATTACTTTTCCTTTTATGAATAAGACAAAAAATGTAAATAATTTTAATAGCTCATTTTTTTATAAAACTGTTTTTAATATATAAAACTGTTTTTAATATATTATAAAACTGTTTTTAATTTTAGTTTCCAAGTAACATTTTGGTATTCAATATAATAACGGATATTTTACTAACCTGAATGAGACTTACAAATTCAATGGAATAAATTAACGTTAGTTTGCTCCATATAAAAGGTTTTCAATATATTTCATTGATTGAAATTTCCACTTTTCAGGTAAATATTTTTCTTATAAATAATTTTTTAAAATTATTTTCAGACTTCTAGAGATTAAAATTTTCTTGTAAATTATCGAATTTTTTTCAATATCTTTTAAAGACTTTTGAAAATAAATTTCCTCGAATGCGAAAAGATACAAAGCATATTCAAAAAGTTTAAAGGTTATTTTCAAATTATCTCAAATTTAAAATCAACAGCTGACATTAATTTGTTCACTATAAAATATTTTCAATGTATTTCAAAGGTTTCTGAATTTCCATTTTTCTGCCTTGGTAGCTATTATAAGAAAAATAATTTAAATAGCTTACAAATTATTTTCAACTTTTCTAGAATTCTAAGCCAACAACTTCAAACAGTGATAGCAGTTTTTCATTTTTTTTTTTAAAGCACATTTTTCGATGCTTCCAACTATTTTATTTAAAATATCCAATCCAAGAAACGTCCCAGAATTCTTTTCAAGAATTTCAAAGAAGCATTTTTAAATCTGTTATTGAGAATAAATAAGAAAAAAATATTAAATTTTGACTTTGATTTGATTGCAGATTGAAATTTCTCAATTTTTATAGAATTGGATACTTGAATTTTATGGATATTTTTTTCCTCCTTCTTCTCGAATGATTTACAATTCCCTGCTTCAATTTGAAAAGCAATCTTCAAATATAAAACGGTAGCTTATGTTATCTTTACTAACGTTACATTTATTAAGGCAGCACTTTTTTCATTCGCATTTTTTTATTATTTTTTTTCAAATAGTCAGGTTTTATTCGGCATCTCATTGAAAAAGCAGCTATTTCATTAAATACAGGACTACATCAAATTATGTAAAATGTAATGCAGTTTTCTGAAAACACTTATAAAGTAGCAATATTTCGTTTCGATGCTTTTATAACAGATGGAAAAGCATAAATCTCTCTTTCTTCTTTTTTCCTTTTTTTAATTCGCGACTGTACTAGAAGTCAGTGAAATGATTTATCGTAAATAATTCAAGAAACCGAGTAAACAGCCAGATAGAATTTAATCCAGAATTTTCGTAATAAACTTAACATATATCTTTTCCCAATTTCTTTTCCTGTCTACAATTTGGCTTTTCAAGAGAAATATATCTTCAATCTTTGAACTGCTGAAAATGTGTAAATGAATTCAATATGATACATTTTTTTAAGTTATTCATTAGCATTCTGTATATCACAATAGAAGACTTATAGGGTGTATCATACAATAAGTGATATTATAAATTTTGTATACATTTTATATAGTATAACAACCATATTTCAAAAGAGTTTGAATTTCATATAAAAGCTGAAACCGTGTGATTTATGTTATTGTATGTTTTTGTTGTGGTTTGTATATTTTATGTATGTATATTTCTTTTGATTTAAAGATTTCAAAAGTGTTAGGATGTTAATTCAAAAATCTTTAGTATCCATACAAGTGTTATAGGATTTCCTTTATTTTTTTCCGCTTTAGAAATTTCGATTTTTTTTTTATTTATTCCTTTGATTCCTTTTTGCAAATGTATTTGATTTTTATATGCACTATACTTAAGATTTATTTTTTTATTGCGTTCTTCTAAAGAATATCAAAACATATTTAAAATGAAAAAAATTATTGAAATTAGAAAAATCAGGAATCTTTGGAATAATAATTAATAATACAGCATAATGCTTTTATATAACCGTGGGAAGATAATTTTTTAAAAAAACAGCCAATCCACATTTAAAAATAGGCGCTGATGGAATAAAAAAAATATTAAAAAATACTATTATTGAGAAAAGAGAGTGAATCAACTCAAAATTAAAAATGTAATATAACTGTTAATGTTTTGAAATTGTTATCGAAAAATTAATAACATTTGAGCGACATTTTATTCTTATTAAGTCTTAATATTGAAAAGAAAGAAGCCAAGAATTTATAAAACATATTTATAAAACTATATAATCAAATATTAAAATTTTCAGTTACGGGGAAATTCAAAATAATCAACTTTAAAATTTCTTCATGCTAGTGAAATGATTTTACAATTTATAAAACCAAAAATCTAGACCAAAAATTGTGATTGAAACGGAATAATAATAATTTAACTGGGAAAAAACTACTAATTAATAATTAATATTTTTGTTCGAAAAAATTTATGAAACATTTAATGGAAAAAATTTAATGGAATTAATGGAAACATTTAATGTAATTTAATGGGAAAAAATTTAACACGACATTTTATTAATGTAAATATGATAAGATATTAAGCAACTTCTTCTAGCTATTTTTTGTGATTGTTATGTATCTACTAGAATGTCTGACTCTAAATGCAGGATTAACCTAAAAATTAGCTTCA
Organism: Argiope argentata; assembly: GCA_026289955.1. NCBI lineage: Eukaryota > Metazoa > Arthropoda > Arachnida > Araneae > Araneidae > Argiope > Argiope argentata. Next base: position 3,441,375 of record JAOUZG010007398.1, on the reverse strand, counting down.
AAATTATCTTTTTTTAAGTGGCTATGAGCCATAAATGAAATTTATTATTCATTAATAATCTTTAATTGCTAATGGTATTAAATGAATATTTATTTATTCAAAATGAATTGTACTTTATTTCAAATATAGTATTTGATTGAAAACGAATTATTGTTTTGCTTTGTTTTTCTTCTTCATTAAGATTTGAATAAACAAATAAAAGATTAAAATGAAATCTGCTATGCATATTTCAATGCATCATGTTAGAACATGATTTTTTGAACGGCCAAGCACCACGTGCTCGTGCAAGTTAAATTGTATTTTTATTCATTTTAATTTTTCATTGAATAAATTTCTTTAGTATTGAAAACAATCCAAAAAAACTTTGTCTCACCTTGATTGTTTAAAAAAATATCGCATTTCCTATTTATTTCATTTCACATAATCACGCGCTCAAAATGACACTTCTCTAGGTTTTATTCGCTGTTGTCATTAACTTATTTTTTTTTAAATCAGAGCTTTTGGAAATGCAATGGCAACACTTTATTAAAAGCTGATTTGTTTTATATATTCGCGCAGATAATAAAATGCTTATTTTTTTATTTTTCACACACGGATTTTTGTTGACGCCAAAACACTCATCCCCAAAACAATATCATTTTCTTACATGATAATAAATTTCAAAGTTTTATAACGAAAAAATTAAAAGTTATTATTCAATAATGGCTTATATTTACTGAAAAAAATAAAAATAAAACCATTTTTTAAAGGATATAAATATGTGACGTTCGACTTTCTAATACATTGATTGAAAACAAGGTCAAAAAATCTTGAAATTACAGTTATATTACAAATACAAATTATCATCAGTCTATATATTCAGCTTCTTTACTCGTTCATTAAATAATTGTAATTTATTTCCTAATAATAGATAATAATTTAAATATTCAATTTGGTTATTGCATAAATTTAAAAACTATTAGAAGCATAACATCGGACTTCAATTTTTTGTTACGTTCAAAAAATTTAAACTGCAAAAGACGAAATAATAATGATAGTAATTATAAAAAAAAGTCAAAATTACACAAGTTGTCGGATATCTAGTATTTCTCGATAATAGCTAATACTTCTTATTTTTCATCATTTTAATTAGTTGACTTTGAGATATCTATAATTTACAGTATGGATATAATTATTTCAAAAGTATGTTTAGAATTTATTACCTTAGTTTTATTTACAAGCTATAAACCTATGCATTGCTTCATAAACGATCAATTTATAATCAAGAATTATAACATTTAATAAAAATAACCTTAAATTTGCAAAACCACATTTATAACAATAAAATTAAATTTTCAAAACAACATTTAATAGCAATCTCCATATATATATGAAAAGGGAATGTTTTAAATATCTTATTAATAGATGAACTTTAGGAATTAATTTATAAAATTGTGTGTGTGTGTGTGTGTGTGTGTGTGTGTGTGTGTGTGTGTGTGTGTGTGTGTGTGTGTGTGTGTGTGTGTGTGTGTTTAATTTACTCAATATATGTTCAAAATTCAACGTTGAGAATTATTTCATCTTTTAGATAGGAAAATTAGAAGAAGGAATATCAAGCATAACAAATTATAAAGAATCTGAACGATATTTTTAAAGGGGATTATAGAAAATTGTAGGAAAATATACGAATTTCTATTAAATTTTTTATATTCACTTTCTTAAATATTTTTATACTGTAGAACTCTGAAGAAACTATTCGAAAAGCACTTCAATCCTTAAATTTATTTATTAGGAAAGCGAAATAACAAGTCACCGCGAAACAACAAACACAATTACCGAAGAATTTCGGTAAAAAATCGGAAATTACCCCAGAAAATAACGTTGACTAACAGTTTAGGGAAAAAAATTATATTTCCTTTATTCCTTCAAAATAAAATTTCGTTTCCAACGGCATATACGGTATATCAACTATGAATACAGCTAAGTGCAATCAAAAAAGCGATTTTCTATCAAAACTAGGTGAAAGGGGGGGATGGCAAGAAACTTTTTTTTTAGTATTTTTTTGCAGTTAACAGGGGATTCGGAAATCCCAAGGTCGCGCGAGGCGGTGCATTGTTGGAGGCAATATGGCAGCTGAAAAGAGTTCGAAAAAAATGTTTCGCGCCAGAAAAAAAAAAAATCGTCTGCTGTCTGGATAAAGTGCTTGCTCCAATGGAACATGCTACTACTCGAGAGCTCCCCGTAAAATTGTCATTTTTTATGGAAGTAACATCGGTTAAATATCGTCAGTAACCGTTTTTGACCTCATTTGACGCACCGTTCCTATTTTTTTTCTGTCACTCCTCTTTTTCTTGAAGAAGTGAATTTTGATGAAGTGCGCGTCATGGTTTAGTAGTTACATTATTAAAAATATAGACTGGTCTATTATAGGTTACACATCTCCCTAGAAAGTTTTGACTGCTGACGTTAAATATGTCAATGCCATGATCAATAATTTCCTGGCATTATTGACTGATATTTTTGATTCTATCTTCTTGATATCCCCAATTTTATTCAGGTAAAAAAAACGAATTTAATTTTAAAAAACTTTTTTCAATTAAATTTTGATTTGTTACTTTCAGTCAGATATAATATTTTCATCAGAGAAAACCATTTTGACGATTTAGAATTTAGCTGCCGGCGTCCTGGCACTTAGGTAGCGCGTCTGTCTCATGATCTGGGCTTCCCAGGTTCGAGTCCCGTCATGTTCGTTCTTCTGTTTTCTATTTATAAGGTGCGTTAATGTGCCCCCTGTAAAAAGGTGCTGTGCAAGCGAATGCGATGAGTGTGTAGCTAAAGTCGTAATCTTGGCCCTAGTTGGCGCTGCTTCAAACAAGAGACGCTTATTCCGGCTAAAATTCCACTGATGCATCAGTGGGTTTAGCCATGGCAAGTACCATTAGTAACAACAACAAACAAAATTTAGCTTCATTTGAATTTACTAATAGATTTGGTAGAGTTTTAACATGGTGTAGCAAATATTGTAGCATTAAAAACAATTTAGAAACTAAATAAATATGACAGGGCGAGCACTGATGTATTTTTAGCGGACAACAACAGCTTAGAGATTTTTTTTAGCTACATACACCAAATATTGACTAAAGGAGTTTCAAAAATTTCTTTATTTATTATTGAGAGATAAGAGAGTTAAACTTCAAGAAATCTATTAAATAAAGGAGGTTCTAATTTCACGGGATGATTAAATTTTTACATAATATCAATATAATATGAAAGAACTGCAAATGATTTGCTGTTTCTCATGTATTAAATGAGATATTTTAAACATACAATGAGGTGCTAATATGTAGCACATATATCTTTGAGCACAATAATAAAAAAAGTTAACAATACGAAACAGAAATGAATTTATTACGCTTATGAATTTGTGCCATAATTATCTTTTATGTATTTTTCTCATCTCTGGATCAGTTTGAAAATAGACAAATTATTCACAGAATGTCGTCATAGTATATTACCCTCAACCAATCATGGAATGTTTTTGGCAGAGAATCATGAATGCCATCAGCTGCTGCCACACTGCCCATTTGAAAATCATCATCTGAATCAAATACCGTCCAAATACATCTTCATGAGTCAACACAAATAAAAACCCGAATATTCCATGTCAGATCTTTTTTTTGCCCAGTTTCACAACCAGCTGTTGCCCATTCATGATGACTGTACAGATTCAGTTGAAAAATGTTACCATACAGCCCATATTTATAACCCACAGATTTTCATTTGTTTAGTTCATTTCAAACCCACAAAAAAAGCATCTAAGCATCCAAGAATTTGCCTCTGATGATGACCTGAAATGCACCTTTTCAAAGTGGCAATACTTAAAACCGACTAATTTTTATAAGTACCAATTTTAAAATTAATAAAATACTGTAAAAAATGTATCAATATGAATGCTGATTATGGCAAAAAGCAATAAAATGGCAGTGTGCTCCTCTCTGTTTAATATTGCCTTTTGTTACATTTTTTTATTATTGAGTTCAAAATTTTGTCTGTTATTTATTATTACCCTATATTATGTATTTTTTTTGTAGAAATATCATAATTTTATTATATTATCTTTTTAAAATATTAAAAATTACACTTTCAAGAAACCTCTGTGTTTCGCACAATGTATATAGAAAGAGCTAAGCTTATCCGTTCAAACTGAAATTTGATTTCATCAAGATCTTTGATTTATCTCGGATCTTGATGAAAGATCCGAGATTAAACCTGGTAAGAACTGGGAGATTTTTGATTAAAAATATTTAGAGATATTATTCTCAAATTGACATCCATGGTTCAGTAATTGTGTTTCTGTCTATCTTGTAAGACATAGTAAAACAGTAAAAATATATCAATTCATGTACATTTAAATTTGCAATCTCTTATCTAAGTGATCCAACGCGTTAACTGAAAATATAAACACGGATTAGCCCCCAAAAATACTTAGAAAACTTGTTGGTGAATTTTAATTCTGTGTAATTTTATTAGTATAACTATTTTTAAAATAAATTGATCTGTATTTTTATAAAACATAATTAAACTCGGAAGACAAAAGTTCAATTTAAGAAAATAGCATTAAATGTTTTTAATTATGAATATGCCATCACGTGAAACTGAACTTATCTCAACTAATGATGGTAAATATGCCAGATACCACTGATTTCAAAATAAAATGGCATTGGTCACTAAATGATGATCGTTAATGATGAAAAATGATCGTTAAATGTGTTGATCATTAAATGATTATGGTTAATGATGAAAAATGATCGTTAAAACCCAAATGAAGAAATTAAATACTTCAAAATAATGCAGATTTATTCATAAAAGCACCCTTTTAGATTAAAATTTTAATATGTAATTAAAATGTACAAAAAAATCCAATGTCATACAAATGAAACAAAACATGAATGACTCCATTGAAAAAAAAATGCATTATCATTTCTTAAGAATAAACTGGGATAGTTGAAAAAATACAGGAGAAGTTTATCCTCTTAAACCAAAGAACTTTTTTATAATTATAAAATATTCATCTCCATGGCCAAACTCCGACCTGAAAAATACACATTTAGTACACAGACTTTTTTTTACTTTTATCTAATTCAAATTTAAGTAATTCTATTTTAGATTTCTTTTTAACTAAACTAAAAATTTATTTCGAAAAAATTCATATAAATGAATTTATTGCTTAGTTATATTTCGAGACGGATAGCGTTTTTTTCCTTACATCATTTTTTGTTTTTCATATTAAGAGAACTAATTCATTTTAATAAATATTTATTGTGTTTGTTTAAAAACAATAATGCATTGAAATCCAAAAAAAAAATCTTAAGAAAAATAGTTATTTTTGAAACGGAATCTAAAAATTAAATACTAATTTAGAGTAAACGACACGGACATTTATTAGGTTTTGTCCTTTTTCTTATGAAAACATTCATAGCTTTACTTAAATCATTATGAGCATAATTTATCAAAAAATCTTTTAATTATTTTAATCTGAAGCTGATTATTAAACATATGATAATTGGAAGTTAAATTTCAATGATAAATATACTCGCGTTATTATTCATTAACTATATGGATAGGTTGAGGTTTTTATTATCTCAATATTATACAATTATTGTGATTATCTAAAATGTATATATATTTCAAATTTGAAATGAATTTGTCAAGGCAACAAGGTATTGCCCGTCTGTCTGTATGCATTTTCACAAGATTGTAAAAGTGATAATTCAAAAACAAAATGATTTGAATGAATGGTATTTAGTGTGATCTTCAAAAACTTCATCTATAATTTTTTTTATAAAATTTTGATTTTAGGTTGGTTATAAAAAAAGACTTTTATAATACACATTTGATATTCTTATTTTTTGTTTGAACTTTCATAACAAATGTTCTCCAACTTGTGAAATTACATACAATTAATAAGACACAAATTTTTCTTTACTAGTTTACAAAGTGCACAGTTTTCATCTACAAGATTATTAAAAAAAATTTAAAAAAATTATTAAAATAAAATCTGCTATGCATATTTCAATGTATCATGTCATGAGTAATCTTTGGCAAACTCAGCATTTATGAAGTTCATATACATGTAAAATTCGTGGTCGAAGAGGATTTTTGTTTGAACTTTCATAACAACATTAAATTTAACATGCCTGTTATCTTTATACAGGATGAATCGTTGATTAAAAAAAAGTGTAACAGCAGATTCAACATGTTTGAGAACTATGTCCATGACGATGAAACTTGATGAAAGAAGAAGCAACAGTACATTCAACATGCTTGAATATATAATGATCTTAGGTAATGAAAGACAGTATAATGAACATATAATGATCTTGAGTAGTGAAAAATGGAACACTAAATATATAATTATTTTGAGTAATGAAGGATAGTATACTGAATATATAATGATATTGAGTAATGAAGGATAATACACTGAATATATAATGATTTTGAGTAATGAAGGATTGTACACTGAATATATAATGATATTGAGTAATGAAGGATAATACACTGAATATATAATGATCTTGAGTAATTAAGGATTGTATACTGAATATATAATGATCTTGAGTAATTAAGGATAGTATACTGAATATATAATGATCCAGAGTAATGAAAGATGGAACACTGAATATATACTGATCTTGAGTAATGAAGTATTGTATACTGAATATATAATGATCTTGAGTAATTAAAGATAGTTTACTGAATATATAATGATCAGGAGTAACGAAGGTTAGTATACTGAATATATAATGATCTTAGGTCATGAAAGATAGTATATTGAATATATAATAATCTTGAGTAATGAAGGATAGTATAATGAATATA
>JAOUZG010007398.1:3371145-3424094 GCA_026289955.1 Argiope argentata | reverse complement strand
ACTGATATAAAGCTTTATTAAATTACCAAAAATTGGAAAAGAAGTGTACCCACTGATAGAAAGCTTTATTAAATTAACAGGAAAATCCAAAAGAAGTGTACCTGCTGATAAGTGATAATTGATAATTTAATAAAGAGCAAGGCTTGCAATTCTTTTACACTGTACTTGATTGAGAAGTAAAATTGCTGACAAAGATAGATATTCTATTGTTCGGGCGATGATTTAACATGGTATTGGTCATCTTCTAACGTCGTTACATCATGTTAAATGAAGTGAATTTTTGTCTAACGAATTTCATTGAATGAGATTCATTGAATTACGTGCCAAACTTGGCCGCAAATAAAAAAAACATAGCGAATGGTTTTTTCTGTATTTTATTGTTCACTTTCATCTAATTATGAAATATTTTTGCCTATCATAATTAAGAAAATATATACAATAATATATAGGAGTAAAGATTCCTTATTTTCATCTGTTGTTTACGTACTCTCAAACACTATTGCACTTGGTTGCATAGCCAAATATATGTTACTTGCATAAATAAAAATCAATTAAAATTAATGAAAACTCTTAGATAAATATAATAAAATAAACAAAAAAAAAAGATTGAAATCTGCTATTCTTATTTCAATGTATCATGTCAGAGCATCATTTCTTGAACGGTCAAGCACCACGTGCTCGTGCAAGTTAAATTGTATTTTTACTATTTTTAATGATTTCATTGAATGAGTCACTTTAGTATTGCAGACGATCCAAAAAAAAGTTTTGTTTCTCATTTATTGTTTTAAAAAATATCTCATTTCCTATTTATTTCATTTCATATAATCACGTTCTTAAAATGATATTTTTCTAGGTTTTATTTGCTGTAGTGATTAACTTATTTTTTTTTAAATCAGAGTTTTTATAAATGCAATGGCATCAAATTATTAAAAGCTGATTTTTTGAGATGCTCGAGCAGATAATAAAATTTCAATTTTCCGCCAGCGGATTTTTTTCGCCTACTGTCAAAACCTTCATCCCGAAAACAATATCATGTTCTGAAATGATAATTAATAAAATAAAATAAAAGTTATTAAAATATAGTAAAAATTAAAAAATTAATAATATATTAAAAATTATATAATTACTAGTGTATTATTAAGTCTTATTTACTTAAAAATTTAATGATAAATAAAAATTCTCTTTTCTACATTAAGCTGATCACCCATTTTTTTTCGCCTCTCAAATTGAATTTTGTCCAGTAACTAATTTTCTTTAAATAATCTTTCTTTGTTTCCAATTGATTAAGAAAAATGTAGATAGTGTATGTTTGCGTCAAATCTTTTTTTCAATTGATTAAGAAAAATGAGAAGAGTGCAGGTTTGTGTCAAATCTTGGTTTCTGTTGATTAAGAAAAATGAGAAGTGTGCAGGTTTGTGTCAAATCTTTGTTTCAATTGATTGAGAAAAATGTAAAGAGTGCAATCTTGTGTCAAACCTTTCTTTGTTCCAATTGATTAAAAAAACGTGAAGAGTGCAGGTTTGAGTAAATCTTTGTTTCAATTGATTAATTAAAACTTCAGGAGTGCAGGTTTGTGTCAAATATTTGTATCAATTGATTAAGAAAAAAGGGAAGAGTGCAGGTTTGTGTCAAATCTTGGTTTTAATTGATTAAGAAAAACGTGAAGATTTCAAGTTTGTGTCCAATCTTTTCTTTTTGCTTCAATAGATTAAGAAAAACGTGAAGAGTGCAGTTTTGAAACAAATTTTGGTTTCAATTGATTAAGAAAAACGTGAAGAGGGCAGGTTTGAGTCAAATCTTTGTATCAATTGATTAAGAAAAACGTATCTAAAGTGTAAATTTGATTTTTAGACGCTATTAATCGCATGCAAGAGATTAATTCGCCAAAACATTTCGCCAAGGATGATATGATATCAGTAACGAAGCTGAATTCATTCCAGAAGTTAATTTTTTGTCATTATTTCTCTCTCCAATGAAAATGAGACTATCTCATACAGGACAAGGGTATTACAGCAGATGATAGAAAGCTTTTGGAGACCACTCCAAATAATCAACGTATATTTTTTGTACCATAAAAAGCTTCTGCGTTCAAATATGATTAAAAAAATTTGAGACTTCGGCTGTTTTGTAAAAGATGCAATTATTCATTGCATTATTAATATGTTAAGATATTCATCGCATAATTAAGATATTATTATATTAAGCTAAGAGGTCTCGGACAGCAAAATGTCTACAATTAAAAGTTTAAGTATAAATAAAACTCATAAATTAAAAAATAGGAATAAATTACTAGAAAAATACCAGAATATGTCACATGTAATAACATCTCTTCTTATCGATATCCAATTTAAAGGCATATTAAAATTCCTTATAAAAAGTTGCTTATGTATAAGACTATAAGGCAGATTCATAAAATGCAATATTAAGATGGCAAAGAAATTATTAGGCAAAGAAATCTCTGAAAGCAAAGAATTTATAGTTCTGTTTCTAAAATTCCTTATGATTTCAGAAAAAAACTTAAAATAATGAGAATAAATGACTAGAAAAAGGCCAGAATATATCACATATCAAAAAGACTTTCTTCACATATATAAAGTCTAATGGCATACTAAAAATTGTTGCAAAAAATCGCATACGCACAAGACAATTATACGGACTTATCAAAAGGTGCAATTATTCATTTCATTATCATGATGTATTAAGCTCGGAAATTCTGGACAACAAAAATCTTTTATTCCATTTTTTTAAATTTCTTTACGATTATATTAAAAAAAACCCTTAAAAATGAGGATTAATGACTACAAAAATGCCAGGATATGTCACATGTCATAAAGTCTCTTCTCACAGATATCCAATTTGATGGCATACTAAAAATCCTTATAAAAATCGCCTATGCACAAAACTGTAATACATACTCATATTTTAAAACTGACGAATCTTTCCCTAGAAGTTCGTATTTTAAAATTAAGTTATATTTCCTCTTATTTTTCCCCCTTCCCACCTGTTTTGAGGAAAGAATCCTTTTCTAATCTTGATTGATCACCCCATGCCGTCTCCGATTCTGGAGCAATCGATCATAGGATCGCTTCAAAGTAAAACCAAACGTAATTTGCTTATAAACAATGGATCAACAGTTTTCTGTCACTTTCAGAGATTGTTACCAGGATACTACTTTTATTTATATCTATTTCGAAAAAAGATAAATGAAAAAAAAAGACGTTTCGAATAAAATGTTTCAAATAAAGAGTTCTTATTCCATTTTTTTGTATTGTATTTTCATGGTTTGATCTCTAGGCTTTAATATTTCACTTTTAGATGGATTTATTGACCATAAATTCTTAAAAGAAACATTATTTTAGCACTTTAATTGCTGAAATATGACATTTTCGATTAGTGAAATGACATATGAAACTAAATGTGTATTTTCAAAGTCAGATAATGGTAGAATTATTATGTCATTGAAATGGAAGCCGTATTTCAGAATAATCTGAAAATTTTACAAGGCGTGATTCATTTTTTGGTAATGAATGAAGCTTAAGAATGATTTGGAGCTTCTGTTTAATGTTTCTGCGTATTTCAATGTGTCAGATGATTCGTATTCAATTTTGAAAATCAAATTTTGTTAATTTTTTTAAAACTTTTATCTGTCTAGTTTAATTTACGTTTTTTCATTAATATTAAACATATAGTTTTCTTCAAGTGTTCTTATCAAGCAATTTTTAGTTTATTAACAATAAAACTGAGGTAATTTCATCGATTTAGATTTGCTTTAAAGGTGCAATTAAAACTTTTAGTGTGATATAAAAAGTATAGCATAAAATAATATTAACATGTATTTTTAGCATAATATTAAACATATATTTTTCTTCAAGTGTTCTTATAAAGCAATTTTAAATTTATTAACAATAAAAACAGAGGTAATTTTATCAATTTAGATCTGCTTTAAACATGCAATTAAAACTTTTATTGTGATTTAATTAAAGTATAGAGTAAAAGATGAAATATGTTTCGTATTTGCCCAAATGACTTGAAGTACATCGGTTGTTGTAACTTATGCATTTGTCATAGACAAGCCCGCTGATGAGGTCAGCAATTTAAAAAGAGTTTTGTGAAGTGGCTTCTGTGGGTAAAGCTAAGTATATCGATAAAATGATAGTTGTAAAATTCTAGACCGCTTTTTAGGAGAATAATCAACTCAGGTTTTGCTCTAATTTTTAGGCATTTAACACGTTGCCGTAAATTTTTAATTTTACAATTGTGATCAGAAACTTTCGTTTCAATTCTTTATGATTTTTTTTATGAAATTGAACAACATTCGTATGTTTGGAAGTGAAAATTAGCACTTTTTGTTACATTTTTTCATGAAACCTCTCAAGGACTGTAACAGTCATTTGCTCATTACATTTTTTTTTTTTTTGCTTCTTAGAGCAAATGACGGTCATAACCGGCATTTGCTTACATATATTCAAAATACGGTGGTTAATGCCGTCATTTTCTCATCACAATTTTTTTTCGCTTCTTAGAGCAAATGACGGTTATAACCGGCATTTGCTTACATATATCCAAAATACGGCGGTTAATGCCTTCATTTGCTCATCACATTTTTTTTTGTTTCTTAGAGAAAATGTCGGTCATAACTGGCATCTGCTTACATATCGCCAAAATACGACGGTTAGTGCCGCCATTTGCGGTAAAGTGTTAAATCAACATCTGAAAAATTAGACTGATAGTTTTGATGTGAAAAGATGGTAAGGTAGGTATTAGATATAGAGATTATGAAATCAAAGTGATTGTCGAATGTTAGTAGATTTTATTGAATTTATTTACAAAGGGCATTATTATTTTTAGTCACTCTGATATTTTTACGAATTAAAATTAAAACCAGATAGGAAACTTCCACATAAGAAGAAATAAAAAAAAGCTTTGATGTCTAGGAATTATATTAAAAAAAGAGGATTAACATATTATTCTGCCTACTGAATTAGAAAGATTGGAATAACTAAGTAGATGGCATGGATAAAATCCTTCCCGATTGAATTTTTGAGCAAATTATGCTATTAATTCAAATAACGAGTACATTTGCATGACATTAAGTTGGAAATTGAATTTAAAACTTCTGAGAAAGATTAAAGGAAATAAACTTTTTATATTTAGTATCTGTATCACTAGATATATTAAGAGTCCTAATGTTCTTGTCACTGCAGAGACAAAAAAAAATTGGAGCAACTACCTTGATGGCTCAAGACAGGAGTCTGCTCTTTTCAATTTTTTCCCGTATATAGTATTATCCTTTTTTCACATATGCAATATAATCCTTTTCTGTTTAAGAAAAATTATAAGCTGAATTAAAGTCTTTTACTTAAAAAAATAAAGGGAGAATTTTTTAATTTTATTACATTTAATTTTAGAGGATTTAGAGAATTTTTAAACATTGGGAACCACCGTGTTCTTATCGAAGTTGAAAAAGCCGGTAGATGATGATCTTTGGACATACTTACCTCATCGGGCCATGATCAAAGAGAATTCAACAACAAAGACTCGATCGGTATTTGATGCTCCAGCAAAACAGAAGAATGAATTAGCTCTGAACAATTGTCTCGAAAAAGGACCTAATTTAGTGGAACTGATTCCGAGCAACTTGAACAGATTCCGACTTGGAGAGTTTGGTGTAATCGCTGATATCAAGAAAGCATTCCTCCGGATAAGTATTAACGACAAGGATAGAGACTATCTAAGATTTTTATGGTTTGAAAACGGAGATCCTGATAAATTTAAAATTTAACGCCCATAAACTTGTGGTGTTTGGAATAAACTTAAGTCATTTCCTCCTTGTCGCGACTATCTCGTACCATCTTGATCATGTTCCTGATCATCTACAAGAGGTTGTGAAAAAATTGAAGCTCTAATGCTCTAAATAGAAAGCTCTAATGATCTCTAATGTTCTGTTACTGTCCAAGTATGTTGACAATTGTGTCACAAGTTTAGATACGATGGAAAAAGTAAAAGCCTTTATTGAACACTCAAAGGAAATAATGTTGAATGCTAAATTTAATTTGAAAAGATGGAGATTTAATGAAGACAAATCCACCTTACATAGAACCGGTGAAGAATCCCCTCCGCAGGAAGAAAATGTCTCAGTTTTGGGACTTGAATGGAACCCAAAAGATGACACTTTAAGATGTGCTTACAAACAAGATGTTTTTGATGCAATTCCATTAACTAAAAGGTCGATATTGTCATCGGCTAATCAACTGTTTGACCCTCTTGGAATATTGAGTCAAGCTGGTTGAAAAAGGGGGATGGTCTTTTGAAGTTTCGTAAACATACAATACTGTCCTTTCAAATGATGCAGAAGGTCCAGGAAAAATAAAATAGATTGAAGACTTTTACTTAATATGAAAAAAAGAAACTTTTAATGTTTAATAATTGTACCAATGAAATATCGAGAAACATAATGCTCTTGTGATTGCACCGAGAGAAAAATGGGATAAAATACTTCAATGACTGAAAAGTTGAATTGGCCCTTTTGAAATTTCATATACATATAAAATTATCCTTTCAAGTGATGTAGATAGGTTACGAAAAATTATTAAACTGGATTAAAGGCTTCTACGCAAGAAGAAAAAGATTTTTTTAAAAAATATTTAAGGACTTTTCCAATAGATATTTTGAGATCCCTCATGTTTCGGTCATTGCACTGACAAAAAGACTGGAGTAACCATCTTGAAGACTGAAGAGTGGTGTTGGGTCCTTTGAGTTTTTACACATATATAAAATTATTCTTTCAAGAGGCACACGCAATTTATGATAAATTATAAGCTAGATTAAAGGTTTCCCTTTAAAAATAATCAAAAGAAAGCTCTAATGTTCTGTAACTTTCTCAACGAAAGCAAATGTAGAACCATTCTATTCCAGGTATTTCCAAGATTGGGAGAACTACTTCGATGACGGAGAGTAAAATTGCACTACTAGAATTTTTCTACAAACAGCATTATTTCTTTAAATTGTAGACATATTTTTATGAACCAAAAACTAAGAAGGGAAAAGGATATCAATACAAGAAGAAAGGAGAAAAGTTTTGTTTTTTAGTTATTATGCCAAAGAAAAAAGTAAAAACTATTTTAAAAGTAAGAACTTTCTTGATATTCGAAGGATATATTTAGTTCTACAAAATTTTCTTATTGAAAAGGTTGTTCCTTCAAGCCACAACCTTGTTTTTTTCGCCCAATTTGAAATTTGCAGTTGGAGGTGAGGATTTAATTTCCCTACATGAGAAATAGACAAAGTTTATGAATACACGGACTGGAGAAACAGAGAGATGTTCAACAAAAGATTAGGGCATATTTTTTATAGTATAGGGCATCCTTAAAATCTTCTTTGAAATTTCAAGACAAAAATATTGAAAAAAAAAGTAAATGGAACTTTTTTTTAAATATATAACAAATTTACGTCTTATGACAGTTCTCAAATTTTATGGCCCTTTTGCTTCTGCTTGTTTCTGGTCCTTGCTCAGAAAAGAAACGACTTTTGATAAGACTCAGAGAAAATAACTAAAACTACGTTCTTGATTTGTGGAAATTACATCTTACATCAGAGTTGTTTTGAGCATAATTTTTATTGAATATTTAGAATTCCCCGTGAACCACTGTCACTAAAATGGTGCTTACAAAAGTAGTCATCACGTTTCATAAAAACTTCACATACAGAACAGTTATTCATGCATCACATTCGCTTGAACAATTCTTTTTTTACATGGCGGCGCATTCAAACATATCACAAATAGAACAGATAAACAGCAACCATGCCCAAATAGGGACTCAAACCCAGAACGCCCATACCACGGGGAATGCGTTCTACTCCTTTGCCAGAAAGTCGGCTGCTTAATAGAATTAGTGTTCGATTTCATGTATTGAATAAAACACAAGGGATTGTAATCTGAAGGTAAAATGATTGATATCCTTGGATGGCACAACTGATTAAAAATTACTGAATGCACCATACTTCGCAGAGAATAACGAAATATTTGACACCACCACAATGTTATTCGTATAACTGATATATCCCATAAAGATATATATGAAATAATATTAAAAATTTCATTATCAATACTAAAGTGACTCATTCGATGAAACCATTAAAATGACTAAAAATATAATTGAACTTGCATGAGCACGGGTTACTTGGCCGTTCAAGAAATGATGTCCCGACATGATACTTTGAAATATGCGTAGCAGATTTCATTTTAATTTTTTAAAATTTTTTGTTTGTTTGTTTTATTTAACTTTTAACTTTTTTAAGAGATTGTTTTGTTTAAAATTTGAATTGGTCTTATATTTAGTTTTATAAGCCTCATTCTGTATATTTTTGATGTACGAAGGGTAATTAGTGCTTAATTATAAATAATAAATAAAGTAAATAAAGAATAATAATTTCTACAATCTTATATAATTCATACAAGATTTGAAAAGATATTTAAAATAAATGTCTGCAAATGACTTTTCATTTTGAAATCAATAATTTCTTTGATTAAATTTTAGGATTTCAAGAATTTTAAGGAATATTTTAATAATCATTATCAAAATTTTTTAATAAAATTATCATTAATACTTTTATAATTTCATACACGAGGCTGATACAATATTATATAAGAAGGAGTTAAAGAAATTCTACTTGAATAATTTGTTGCCGTTACTTGAAAAATTTCCTTCCATTTAGTTACAAAATAATTTTTTCTTCTTTTGAAAAACAGCTCCAAATACTCTATTTTGTAAACGGATAATTCCTTTGATACTGCCACTCGAAGCACTTTAAAGAAAACTTTATAAATTTTTGAATGAAAAGTCAAAATAATTGAAATATTTGAGAAAGCATCTAGAAAAATTGGGGAGCGATCGGAAGAGTATTAAATTATAGATGAAGTTTTTGTTGTAAGATTATATTCTTTCTTGAATGCTAGTCTTGTATCAGAATGAAGTTTAAAATGAAGAATAAAAATTTCAGTTACACTACATTATTAGGTTCGAAGTATATTTTTGAAGCTTATAAAATTATTATTATCTTTAAAATGGTTGCTTCTTTCTTCAGCTTTAAACAATCGATGTACAAATAAAGTCTTATAAATAAGAATGATAGAATAAAATGTTTCTAAATCTCTTTTAAAAATAAGTTTAAGAAATCTCAACATTTCATAAATGTAATATAAATTTTTTTTTGTTAGGAACTACTCTAGAAAGCATAGATTTATTTTGAAAGAATTTATTCAGCTAAAACTTACTTACGTGATCAAGTTCAAAATTATAAATAGTATTAATTTAAATATATAGTTTCATTTATTAATTTGTTAATTAATTAATTGCTTCGTTAATAAATATAAAATGAGTAAGTATCATCCACTTTTTTTATTTACACAATACAAACAGTTTTATATTAGGATTTGTAATATACTTATACTGAAAAGATTTGTATTTGAATTTTCGACTTCTCTTTGACCAATTTGGTCTAACATATGATGTGTATTTATAATTACATGCTTCATGATTTTCTTTATCTTGCTTAATCTAATTTTCAATTATTAGAATTCATATACACAAGCAGGAAAATAAAACCGTAATGAACCCTTTCACGGATTTTGTCTACAAGTGTGTGTGTGTGTGTGTGTGTGTGTGTGTGTGTGTGTGTGTGTGTGTGTGTGTGTGTGTGTGTGTGTGTGTGTGTGTGTGTGTGTGTGTGTGTGTGTGTGGGTGTGTGTGTGTGTGTGTGTGTGTGTGTGTGTGTGTGTGTGTGTGTGTGTGTGTGTGTGTGTGTGTGTGTGTGTGTGTGTGTGTGTGTGTGTGTGTGTGTCTGTGTGAACAACAGAATTTATATATATCCTTGAAATCAACATATAATAAGGCTAAAAGAGAATTTCAACCATAATTTGATACAAATTTGCAATATAGAGGTTCAGACAAGTGTTAAATTTTATTTTATATTCTTCTGCATAGTTAACCTTATTAATAAGCACAACTTGAGTTACCTCTTAACATGCATACAGAAGGACAGATAAGCTTTTTGCCCTTTGTCCAAAATTTGTTTTAAATCTACTATTTTATTGCAAAATCCCCTATCAAGTTTCAACCTTTTAAAGCATTATATTTTTTATCAGATAGTGATGCCGGCTTGTTGGCACAGAGGTAGCGCGTCTGCCTCGTGTTCTGGAGGTCCCGGGTTCGAGTCCCGGTTCGGGCATGGTTGTTCCTTTGTGTGCTATCTGTGAGATGAGTGAATGGACCCCCCTGTAAAGGGGGGCTGTGCAAGCGTATGTGTGTGTGTTTCATCTTCATATGAGCTAGAAGTCAGACTTCTGCTCTCGGGTGCTCAGGGGTTCATACCCTCAGGAGCTACTGCACCCCTCTTTCCGCGGAAGCGGACACGACATCATCATCAGATATTGATAAGGGATAATTAATCCTGAATTCCCTTTTTTCAAGCTGAGAAATGTCTGGGACTGAAAATTCATCCAAGTCTCCAGGTAGGAATTTTAGATGATTACAATATTTTCCCTTTTCATAGTTTTTGAAGCATTTTATGTCTTTTAAGCAAGAAAATAAAAAAAATTCATTAGACCAGAAATACAAATGAAGCTTTGAACCGTTAATATTTTACTTCAAATCAACAGCTTTACTTAATTTTCCAAGTACATTTTAAAATGATCCAAGAGGAAGTAATCTGGATGCCTTAACCTCTCCAAATCTCGGATAGGAATTTTAGATGGTTACAATTCTTTCCCTTTTCATAGTTTTTTTGTTTCATTTTATGTCTTTTAAGCAATAAAATTTTAAAAAATCCATTAGACCAGATATACAAATGAAGCTTTGAACTGTTAATACTTTACTTTAAATAAACAGTTTCACTTAATTTTCCAAGAATGTTTTAAAATGATACAAGTGGAGATAATTTAGATGGCTTAATTCATCCAAATCTCTATAGGAATTTTAGATTATTACAATATTTTCTCCTTTCCTTAATTTTTTGTTGTATTTTATGTCTTTTAAGCAGAAAATTAAAAAAAAAAATTATCCATTAGACCAGAAATACAAATGAAGATTTGAACCGTTAATATTTTACTTCAAATCAACAGCTTTACTTAATTTTCAAAGTGTATTTTAAAATGATCCAAGAGGAAGTTATTTGGATAACTTAATACTTTTTGTTTTGAAAATATCCCCTATATTTATGAAGAATTAAATTTATGTTAAATTTTTGTTATTTATACAATATGTTAAAAAAAGAAGGAAATTTATACGTATACTTTGTGAAAAGCACTCTCTAACCGACAAGCAGAATGGATATAAATTTGTTCATGTTCTAGTTCAAATCAACATAAACACATAATTACTTCAAGAAATATACCAAGAGGTTTGACAGATGAAATTATTTGTTCAGTTTAATTATTCTTCTCTTAAAAATTATGCCACAAACTTGTAAAGAGAGGTTTAAAAAACTATCTTTTTAGTATTAAATAGAATTTCCGGGTAATTTCCAGATTTTCTGTTAAATAAAAAGAAGAAAAGAAAAGACAATGCAATTTTCCTTTCAAAATACGAAATAGAAAGGAAATATATTTATGAAATAATTTTTTTGTTTAATTCCTATATGAGAAAAATAAAATTCAACAGGTGATAAGAGAAGTATAGAAGAACCGTAAACTCTTGTATAAAAGAACCGTAAACGTCTATAGATTTGAACTAAAACCCTTAGTTCAAATCTATAGACCGCCTTGCTACTCGATGAGTTCCACCAAAAAGCTCAAAGCAGAAAATAATAAAAGCAATTCAATGTTCTATTTCTTGAAAATATTCTTTAAAGTTATGAAGAGATGCTTACTTAATTAATTTCTTATAAACGAATCTCATTTCTGGGTAATATACGGATTCTCAGATAAATTTTAAATAAAGAACGAAAGAAAAAGACGATACAACCCCCCTTCTAAAATATGAAAAAAAGGGAATAAAATTATGAGCTTATAATTATATTGTATACTTCTTATACGAGAAGTAAAAATTTTCCCTGGAAAAAGCAGTTCAAAAGTAGCCTTGAACTTTCGTTCAAATCTATGGACAACTTTATTACATCAAGAATTATACAAAAATGCTCAAAGCAGAAAATAATAGATGTTTTTTATCTTCAAAATTATTCTTTAAATTCATGAAGAGAAATTTATAATGTAGTTTCCTCTAATTTCCAAGTAATTTACAGATATTCAGTTAATTATAAAAAGAAACGACGATGGATTTTTTTCATGAGGTAAATAAAGGGCATATATATTTATACGCTTAAAATTATATTATATACTCCTAATAAGAAAACTATGAAGATTTGTATCGTATAAGCAATATAGAAGTAACCTTGAGCTTTTCGTTCAAATCAAAGGAACGCCTTGTTACTTCAAAAGTTATGCCAAAAAAGTTCAAAGTTGAAAATAACAGCTCGATGCTCTTTCGCTTATTAAAAATTATTAAATTATTCTTTAAATTTATGAAGAGATGCTTACAAATATAATTTTATGGAACTGAATCGAATTTACAGGTAATTTACAGATTTCAGTTAATTAAAAAAAGAGAACAACAATACAACTTTCTCCCCCAAAACATGGAAAAGAAAGCGCATTTATATTTATAAGTTTATAATTATATTACATACTTCTAATATGAAAACTATGAAGATTTCTATGGCATAGACAATATAGAAGAAACCTTGAGCTTTTCTTTTAAATCAAAGGACCGCCTTGTTACTTCAAGAGTTATAACAGAAAATAACAGCTCGATGTTCTTTCTCTCGAAAATTATTCTTTAAATTTATGAAGAGAAGCTTACAAATATAATTTCTTCGAATCGAATCGAATTTCCAGTTATTTACAGATTTCAGTTAATTAAAAAAAGAGAATAACGATACAATTTTCTTCCAAAAAATATAAAAAAATAAAGGACATATATATTTAAACGCTTATAGTTATATTATATAACCCTAATAAGAAAACTATGAAGATTTGTATGGGATAGGCAATATAGAAGTAGCCTTGAGCTTTTCATTTAAATCAAAGGACCGCCTTGTAATTCAAACGTTATAGCAGAAAATAACAGCTGGATGTTCTTTCTCTTGAAAATTATTCTGTAAATTTATGAAGAAAGGCTTAAAAATATAATTTCTTCGAATTGAATTGAATTTCCAGGTAATTTTCAGATTTCATTTAATTAAAAAAAAGGAGACAACGATGCAATTTACTTCCAAAAAATAGGAAAACAAAAAAAGAAATATTTATTCCCTTATAATTATATTATATACTTTTAATAAGAAAAATATGAAGACTTTTATGGGATAGGCATTATAAAAGTAACCTTGAGCTTTCCGTTTAAATCAAAGGACCGCCTTATTACTTCAAGAGTGATAGCAAAATAGTTCAAAGCAGAAAATAACAGCTCGATGCTCTTTCTCTCGAAAATTATTCTTTAAATTTATGAAGAGAGGCTTGCAAATATAATTTCTTCGAATTGAATCGAATTTCCAGGTGATTTACAGATTTTCAATTAAACGACAAAAGAATCGACGATGCAATTTCCTTTCGCAACTGAAAAAAAAAGAAAAGGAAATATATTTTGCTTTCAGGCCTTTCAAGGTAACCTTAAAATGAACAAACACTTTCGATTTCGTTAAGATGAAAATATACCCGGAGGTTAAAAAAAATAAACTAACAGCAAAAAAAAAAAGGGGACAACTTAAGAAAGTGAAAAGTAATTCCCATTCCAAATAAAAAGGAACAAAATCAAGAGAATTAAGAACTGAGAGAATAAAAAAATAAAAATTCCCTTTCTTCCCTTAATTCGTCAACTGCTGTCCTTTCTCGGGTCTTAGCACTGAAAGGGAATTATAGGGATTTCTCGAAGCTTGCTTTGAAAGTAAGCGTTTAGAAGAAAATTATTTGATCCCTACTTCAACGTAATTTTCTCCCTTTTGTAATTCCGCTGCTCTTTTTGCGTCTCTCTCGCTCTTTTTTAGCAGCAATTATTTGAAGCTTTAAACTAAACCGGGCAGGAACCCAGCGTCAATGGAGAGAGTCAACCCCTGGGTTCAAAGATAAATTTTTGTTCTTTATCAAGCAATTGCACTTTTCTTTGATTCGTTTTTAATGATCAATTTTTTTTTATTTTCTTATCTGCTCTTCAAAGTGAAATTGAAAAATCCGTTTCGTCCCCCCAATTCATTTGCTCTTGCGCTTTCTGATAGGCAGTACATGACAGCCAATTTAAGTGCTAGCGATTTGATTGGTTAATACGTACGGCTTCTTTCTGCACTGGTAAGGTTCAATTCCAATTATCCGCTTCGAAAGATTAAAAAAAGCGGAGAAAGTGAGCGGGGGAGATAGGAGATATATTCTTGTGTTTTTATTAGTAAATTTTGTACAGCTTCTTCGAAATGACTATTTAGTTGGTATGTAGCATACGAATTATCTGTTTATTCAAGGACAGAGAAGCGAACATATAATAAAAATCAACAAATAAAATTTTTTAGATTAATTTTAATCGATCGTTTTATTGAAAATATTTGCTCATTTTTTAAACAGACATAGATTAAGTCTCTTTTGCAAGTTCCCCCAAAGGAAAACTATTTTAATTTCAAAAAATTCTTATTGAATCCCCTTTACGCAATCATGAAAGGAAAATCTATGATTGGTTGTCGAGATAGGTTCTGAAAAGAATCTCCAAAACAATGAGATGCATCTCTAGATTGCATTAAAAACTCCTTATGAGCCTGCAATAATTTGTTTGCAATTTTTTAAAAATTATTTTAATAATCTCAGAAGAAATAAAAAATTTAAATTTATTATAAAGAAATAAATTTAATTTTTGGAAATTAATATAATTTTTATCAATAATATTCTACCTTAATTAAGGAAATAAGAACAAGTGTTACGTACTAAGTCCCTTTTATATTAAGACAGTAAATACCAAACTCTGTACGTAAAAGTACTTAACAAACTCTGTACAAAAAAAGTGCATATCAAACTCTGTGCCTAAAAGTACATAATAGACTATGCACAAAAGAATACAAAACAACTCTGCACATAAAAGTACATGACAAACTCTGTACAAAAAAGTATATATCACACTCTGTACAAAAAAGTATATATCACACTCTGTACAAAAAAGTATAAAACAAACTGTACAAAAAAGTACATACAAACTCTGGATAAAAAATTACATAACAAGCTCTGTACTATATACTCTCTCCTACAAATTCTATGCATACAAACTCTGTACTATATAACTCCATACTGTTTAACTTATCTAAGAATAAAAATCCAGATCAAACATCTAAAACCTAGAATAGAAATATGATACAAATAAAAGAATTTCGAGTTAATTTTTATTCTAATTTTCTCCTGATCCTAATTAATCTCCTAATTAAACGGCACATCTATATTAACATCAATTACTAATTTATTTTTATTTCAATCCGAGTAGAAATTCAAAAGTCATTACCGGTTTTTACATCTGTCCAAGTGTTTCCCGTCTATTCAATAAGTTTTTAATTTTATTTTAAGGCAAAATTAAGTATAGAATAATCTATGATTTGATACTCGTGTAAATAGCTAAAATTAATCCCTCTTTCTGCAAAGGTGTTAATTAGGTACAACTCTTATCTGTTGTTGTTGTTACTAATGGCACTTGCCTATGGACAAACCTCCCGTTGATACAGCAGCAGATTTAAGCCGAAAGGAGCGTCGTTTGTTTTTGAAGTAGCGCCAACTAGGACCAAGAGTTAGCTTTTGCTACACACTCATCACATTTGCGTGTACCCAGGACTCCCAGAACACTATTAAGACGCGCTACCTCTGTGCCAGAAAGCCGGCACCACTCTTATCTAGCATAGCATAATCAAATATCATATTGGTAATGGCAATTTAAATATATTGCAACTTCAGATAAACCTTTATTTTTGTCCTCGCTCTCTTCATTACTTTTCCGAAGGAAAATAAAATTATTATTTCTAAATCAAGACCCATTAAATTCAGCTCTAATGTTCAATAATAACTAAGCTTTATTCTGAAACAAAATGTTAGAAGAAATCACAGACAGTTCTCCCTCCCTCCCCCTCAAAAAAGCTAAGAGGTTTGAGAGACTGAAACTATCGCCAGGCTCTCTGGCGCAGAGGTAGCGCGTCTTCCTCGTGTTCTGGAGATCCCGGATTCGAGTCACGGTACGGGCATGGTTGTTCTTCTCTGAGTTATCTGTGAGATGTGTGACTGTGCTCCCCTGTAAAAAGGGGCTCTGCAAGCAAATGTGGTGAGTGTGTAGCTAAATCGTACTCTTGGCCCTGGTTGGCGCTACTTCAAAAACGAGAGACGCTCCTTTCGGCTTAAATCTGCTGCTATATCAGTGGTATGCCTGTCCATAGGCAAGTGCCATAAGTAACAACAACACTAAAACTAACGAGTTACTTATTCTTATCTCTCACGTTCATCTATTAGATAGCTACCGCCAGGTATATGACAAATATTCTAAAAGGATATCCCGAAATTAACACAAGATTTGAATTTGCCGCCCTTTAGGTAAGTGTTGGCAACCCTATTAAAAATCATTTGACAGCTGATAGTTTAGAATCATTAAGATTGGAGCGTTACACGATATGACAACGTGTTTTAATTGTTGAACTACATTTCAAAAATATAAAAGTCTTGCCACTAAAATTTGGAAATTGGCCCCCTAGATTATGTGATTTAACACCAATGGATTTCTTTTTAGGGGATTATTTGAAGTTAAAATTCTTTACCAACGAGCCCACAAGCAAGCGTGCATTGAAGGAAAAAATTCAACGTTGCATCAAAAAAAATTCAGCCACATTTATGCAAAATGGTTATAGAAAATTTTTAAAAAATGGGGCCTGCAAAGTCGTGGATACCATTTGGCTTATGAGTTATCCCATGCATAATCCTATCCTATGTACTTTATAATTCAATAAAAATATAAAAATTTAATTTAAATTTTGCGTTAACACAACTTTTTATAATGTAAAATTCTATTTTTAGTAACCCTAAAATATCAGCTGTAAATTTCCTTTTTTTAATAAGGTTGCCAACGCTTTATTGCACGAATAATGGCAAATTCAAATCTTGCATTAATTTAGGGGCACCTTTTACAAAGTAATAACATTTCAGTCAAAAATAACTCTCATCTAAAACAATCAAGTAAGAATTAAAATATTTTCTCAATTATCTATCTTTTTCAAGCAAAATCCCGTAGATTTATCTCTAAAATTAAAATTCACGAAATTCAGCTATACTTTTTCAAAAAGATTCCCCAGAAAATATTTCCAGGAGCTAAATGCCTTTCCTTTTAAAAATGAAAAACCGAGAATGGGTGACTTGGCACTATCTTTTAAATTAAATCTTTCATCTGAAGTTTAGAATATAACCTTTAAAATTTGAAATCATTAAGTCCAATATCAGCCTTGACTAACTACACTTCGTAAACTCCTTTACTTTCTAAACATTGCCGATTCTTGACTTCTTTCAAAGGAAATGAATTTTATAGATTAGAAATGGAAAGCAAAAGTGTCTGACTGGAAAGGATGAAACACACGGTGAGTGAGAGAGAGAGAGAGAGAGAGGAAGAGAGACAGACAGACACACGGAGAGAGAGAACTCGGATCCAGAAGGCCGACACTATCCTAACTGCACTTCAGAGTCCCCTGGCGGAGTTAGATTTAATGACGTGAAGCGTTTGAGGGTGAGAGAGAAGGAAATAGGGCTCAAGACTTTCGATTTCGCCAGGGACTCGAGTGCATTCATCATTATTAAAGCTGTATGCGTTCTGAATTTTTTGGCAAACAAAATTCCGTGAAGAATTTCGATATATTCTGCCTTTTGTTTTGCTTAATGGTTTGTGGAGAAACTAACTGTGATTTTGGGATCCTTAAGATCCAAGTAAAAAATTCAACTATTATGAATTATAGCCAGTTTGTATTCATACTGACCATGGTATTAATGAATAACAGCCAATTGAAAAAATTAAATTATAATTTTTAATAGCCTAGCATTAGTAATAATGACCTATTCATTCTATTACTAACTTCCTATGATCAATTAGAAATTTTGTCATATTCATATTCCCTTTTTGGAAGATGAATTGTTAAGATAATGATGATGAATCGATGAAACTTATCTGTAATTTTGGAATATATATTAAGATTCAAGTAAAAAATTCAATAAATATGAGAGACAACTTTTATTCATATTGACCGTGGTAATAACGAATAATAACAGTTTGAAGAATTGCATTATAATTGATAATAGCCGGCTGTTAGTAATAATGACCGATTAATCCTATTAATAATTTCCTATGATCAGTTAGGAATTTAGTCATGCTCATAATTCCCTTTTCGAATGGTAATAAAGAATAATAGCAGATTAAAGAAATACATTTTTATTGATAATGGCCGGCTGTTAGTATTAATGACCAATAAATTTTATTAATAACTTCTTACGATCATGTAGGAATTTAGTCATGTTTAGAATTCCCTTTTTGGAAGATGAATAGTTAAGGTGAAGATGAAATATTATGATGATGAATCGAAGAAACTAACTGAGATTTCGGGACATATCTTAAGATCCAAGTAAAAAAATTCAACTATTATGAATAATAGCGAGTTTGTATTAATATTGACCATGGTAATAACGAATAATAGGCGATTGAAAAAATTAGTTATAATTAATAATAGCCAACTGTTAGTAAAAACGACCAATTAGTCCTATTATTAACTTCCTATGATCAATTAGAAATTTTGTCATATTCATATTCCCTTTTTGAAAAAGGAATTATTAAGATGATAATATTGAATCGATGAAACTAAATAAGATTTTTGGATATATCTTAAGATTCAAGTTAAAAAATTCTATTACGAATAATAGCCAGTCTGTATCTATATTAACAATGGTGATAACAAATAACAGCCAATTGAAGAATTACATTGTAAATGATAATAGCCGTCTATTAGTAATAATGACTGATTAATCCTATTAATAATTTCCTATAATTAGTTAGGAATTTAGTCATGCTCATAATTCCCTTTTTAAAGATGAATTGTTAAGATGGTGATAATGAATCGATGAAACTAACTGAGATTTTGGGATATAACTTAAGATTCGAGTAAAAAAATTCTACTACGATTAATAGCCAGTTTGTGTTCATATTGACCATGTTAATAATGAATAATAGCCGATTGAAAAAATTAAATTATAATTGATAATAGCCGATTATTAGTAAAAACGACCGATTAATCCTTTTAATAACTTCCTATGATCAATTAGAAATTTTGTCATGTTCATAATCCCTTTTTGGAAGATGAATGGTTAAGATGATGATAATGAATCGATGAAAGTAACTGAGATTTTGAGATATCTTCAGATTCCAGTAAAAAATTCAATAAATATGAATTATAGACAGTTTGTATTCATATTAAACATGGTAATTAAGAATAATAACAGATTTAAGAATTACATTAGTATTGATAATTTCCGGCTATTAGTAACAATTATCGATTAATCCCATTAATTCTTTTAAGTCATATTCTAAAAGTAAGGTTCTTAAAAATTGTTAATTAAGTCATATTATTAATTATTATTTATTAAGTCATTTTGTTATTTATTATTAATTAAGTCATTAATCTAAAAGTAGGGGTAAGTCATATTATTTTGAAAGTAATTTTCTTAAAAATTGTGTAGAAAATTTTGCAAATCTAAAAATGTGCACTGATGTGCACTGTGAGCAAATATGTATTTGTAAAATTTACTTTCTTAAATTAGCGTTTTGTTCCATTTAATAATTGGTCTGAGACTTAAAATAAATGAACAACAAAATTATTACATAACTATCATCATAAATTTTGAAAAATATTATTAACATTGAGGAACGTTTTGATCATATTTAATGAACATCAATCTTTTTATATTTATAATATCAAGGTATTCAATCACAGCTCTTTGGATAGTATACCTGACAAAGCATTATTTTTTTTTCTTTCATTCCAAATATCGATAATTAAAATTCAATTTCTCTTTCTTAATTAAACAAATAGGAATTCATGAAACCAGAAAGATAATTATTTAATTAGGAATATTTTTCCTTTTTTAAAATAATTGTTGCATGGAAATAAATTTTGGATTTATTCTATAAGATTTTAATAGAAAATATGCTGCCCTCGGGTGCTCAAGAATCTCTATATCCTCAGAAGCTACTGCACCCCTCCTTCCTTTGTAAAGCAAAACACGAAAACAGAAATATAAATTTTTTAACGATCTAATATCTTACTTATAATTAATCAAGATATTAGATAATGAAAAAGGACAGTTAAAATCTCTAAAAAATAAGAAATAGATTAGTTTTTAATAAGAAATGCATCTATTTTGATAAATAAACGGGGTTTAAATCATTCGGAATCATATTTTTAAAAACAATTTTTCCTAATAATTAAATACAAAGCAAAACCATTAACCCGTTACATAGTTAGCAAATCTGTAAATCATCATCATATTTCAATTAAATTATTAAGACAGCTTTAAGTAAATACTTAAAAATGCTAAATTTCCATATCACTTTTACCAACATATTAATATTCCCATTTTGTGAAAAAAAATTCAAAAATTTATCATAAAATATAATACATTGTCCATTTAAATGTTGAGTTTTATATATATTAGAATTTTAAATTAATATTTAATTTGATAAAGAAAATAATTTCCATATAGCGTTCTGATTATAACATCTGTTTAGGTATTTGTTTTAAAAATTGCATTTTTGCATAAAAATATCAAAAGAGCATCGGATCGTAAAATTATTCCTGCAGTTTTTACACCGGTCCCTTCAGAAACGTTTCACCAAAAACGGCGCTGCTGTGCCGTTCGCAGTTTCGTCCCAAAGCTCCGCGACGGATTATACTTCTTAATCCTGTTCGTTTTATTTGTCGTTTCTTGTCGAAACTGCGAAAGGTGTGAAAACGTTTGTAATCCTCCCTTCTTTTTTTTAACGTTTTTTTTTATCACACATCTTTTTTTTTATTTCACACATTTCTTTACTTATAAAAGTGCACTAGAAATTCAGTCATTGCTCTTTTTTTTATATTGTTTTTCTTTGTTACACGATAAACGTCAGAGCCTATCACTTGATACAATTTAGGAAGATTTTGTCTGTCCTACCTGCCGCCAAAGAGTTTATAAAACTAAACATGAACAGATAAATAAAAACAAATTTTTGCAAATTTCATTGGCTTTTTTTTTATTATTATTATTATCAGTACCGAAGTCGCTACAGTAGATGCAATTGTTTTCTGACTGACTTAGTTGTTTGGTTGAATTTCTTACCTTTTATTTGTAGGAGGGTAGGTACAAATTTAATAAAAGGATCAAGAAATGATTTTCTGTTCTTGTTTTGAGCTATGTTATGAGTATTAGCCTTTAAGATAATCACGGAGAATATTCAGCAAGAATAGATGTAATGCCGTTGAAAATGCCAGTGACAGAATTAAGAAGAGATTTTCTAACATTTGTAAGGTAATTCAAGCTTTTTTTTTTTAATGAAGAAAAGAAGAAGAAAGAAAAGAGTTTGAAAATAATTCCAATTTTTTATTATTATTAGGTTTGTAAGGCTGCTGAATCTAAGATTTTTAAATATTTAGCTCAATAAAAAATGATATTTTTTTAAATCCTATTTCAAAGGTATTTTAATTATTTTACTGAAATTGAGAATGAGGACTAAAATTTAAATTCAGATGCCGATTAATAAGTAATTTGAATTTTATTTCAAGATAAAAGGAAAATTAATTGAAAAAATAGCAAAAATAACTAACATTTAATATCAAAACAATTATGTTTAAATTATCAATTAAACATTAGTTCAAATGGTAATTTAAACTACTGTTTTCGAAAAAGTAGTTCGTTTGTATTATTAATGTTTTCTAATAATAGATTAAGGATTTTATGACATTTCCTGTTTTATATTGTTTGCCAGTACAGTAAAAAGTAAAACCGTACAAATTTTTTTTTAATTTTTTTATTATCTTCTCATAAGTCAAACCAAACGATTCAAATAATTACATTTTTAAAGTGAATATTTAGTTAAATTATATCACAAAATTCATGTCCAAAATGATTAACTCTTGAATAAAGGATTATTTGCTGTTAATAACAAAGTTATCATTTTTACTCCCTAAACATGCACTTTATCAATATTTCTTTTACAAATAAACAAAAATATAACAGTTAGGAATGATGATTAAAATGAAATCTGCTATGCATATTTCAATGTACCATGTCAGAACATCATTTCTTGAACGGTCACGTGCTCGTGCAAGTTAAGTTATACTTTTATTCATTTTAATAGTTTCATTTGAATGAGTCACTTTAGTACTGCAAACGATCAAAAAAAACTGTGCCTCTCATTGATTTTTACAAAAAATATCACATTTCCTTTTTTTTTTTCATTTCATATAATCACGTGCTCAAAATGTCACTATTATTTGCTGTCGTTATTAACTTATTTTTTTAATCAGAGTTTTTGTAAATGCGGTGGCAACAACTTCATTAAAAGCTGATTTTTTGAGATGCTCGTGCAGATAATAAAATTTTATATTTCGCCTACAGATTTTTGTTGATGCCAAAAACTTCATCCCAAGAACAACCTCATGTTCTTACGTGATAAAAAAACATCTGATCTTTTGAAAATCTTATCAGCAGTTCATTTTAAAGAATAAATTTAAATAACTCTGCAAGCATAGATTTTTTCTTTTTTTATTAGATAACAATTTTCAATGATTAGCTTACAATGATTCTCTATTTTCTTTTTGCTCCCTATGAATTATTTTTAATAAAAATGTGGTAAGCAGAATATTGGAGGAAAACGTTTTAAGAATTCTTTTAGATTATTAAATTAAGTAACTAAATTGTTTTTAAAAAAGCATTGTGAGCCAATAGATTATGTATCTAAAAAGTGTTGAAGAAATCTATAAATAACCGATATAAGAACAACCAAAAATGTATTGTTGATTATATCTTTATCCTTTAAGGATTTTAATTTTTAAAAATAATTATCTAATTATGACATTAGTCATCCCTTAATAGGATTAATTAACTTGGAGTGAGAAATATATTTCCTGAAGACGAGGCCTATTTTTATGAAATCAAAAATTCTTGACGGCTTTTTTTATGTGTGTCCTATTTTAGAGCATTTTTATGTCCAAACGTCTGAAATAAACGGAAAGAAATCCTATACAAACTTTCGCTTCTTTTATTTATTATATTTTTATACTTTTACTCTACTGGCCACAAATAAACTTCTTTTAAGAAAATTTTTACTGCTTTACTCTCAGTTTTTCTTTTTCTTTTTTTACTCGATTTTTTTTCTCCCTCTGATGTAAGAGAGAAGGGAAGCAGGAAGGGAAAAAAAGCTTGTAATGAAATCCAACAAAATATAAGGATAAAAAAAAATACATCGTTAGATTGAGACCACTGGTCATTTTTTATACCCTCATTTTTATATATCTTTTATATATATGTAATTTGTGTAGATATATCTATCTTTATTTGCAAGAGCTCTTGCTGTTGATGATGGCTCGTTACTATAGTAACCAAGACTCATCGGCTATCATTGGTTTAAAGGTTGCAAGGCCCACGAGGTAGATGAAGAAAGGGGGTGCTTAGAACTGGGGGGGGGGGCGATGCTCGTTACCTTGGCGAAGAGAATGAAGGAGGGGGTGGAGGTAGAGTGGAGTTGTGCTGTACCACCAGCGAGCGAAAATGTCGTCAAAGAAATTAAATTACTAACTGCATAGAGTCTTCGTAGAACTTAAGAGAGGGAGCTGTAGGTATAAGAGAGCAGGGGGAGGGGCGGTAAGAGGGGGATGAGAAGAGGAATGATGTTGAAAGAGCATGTTCTGAAGAAAAAGGAAGAGGACCATCAAGATGCCTTCAGACCGTGCTGAGGGGCGATATCCTGATTACAGTTTGGGGAAAAAATGTTTTAAATATTCATTAAGATAACGTCGGTTTTTTGGGCTATTTTATCAAAATAATTTTAATTAATTAGAGTAATGAAGTGTATTAATTTGTTTGAAAAGTTTCGTAAGTGTATAATTAAACTTGTTTATCTTGATAATAAGAACGAAATAAGGAGATATTTGAAATAGATATTGAGCGTAGGTATTAAAAAAAAGTTAGATAAAATGAAACAGTGTATCATATTTAAGGAGATTTAATTAATATAATTAATTAAGTTTTCCTGTGTCATTATTTCAGTATTTTATTATTTTTATTTATTTATATACCTATTTATTTTCAATAATGCACGAAAATACTCAATATATAATTCTTTTATATATGGCTCAAAAATTAAAGCAAAAACATTTTTTGTTTATTACTCTGACAAGCACTTAAAGAAAGCATCTTTGAAATGTACAGACTACTCCTTTTCTTAAATTAGTAAAGGAAAAAAAGTTGTTGGTTTGTAAATGTAACTTTTTATTCTTAATTAAGTATATAATTCACAAATATTTATGATGAATATAGACAGGTTATTCTTAAAATATGTACTAATTTTCTATTTCTTCAAATAATGATAATGTAGAGGAAAAAATAAAAAGTAATTAAAAAAAAGGAGAACTGTTTCTCTCTCTCTCTCTCTTTGTCTTTTGGAAATCGCAAATTATAGAGGCTGATAATATCTTAGATTTTATGGTTGCAATCAACAATGTTTATGAATATTAATTTAAATATTAATTAATTTTTACAGCTGCAAAATGTCCCAGTGATATCAAGATACATTAAATAGATAATTCTCTTATATTTATTCATTAAATTAAAAGTATTCTTAATTGACATTTAATTTAAATTTATTTATTGCATATAGATGTAAAATAAATGTTAAAAAAATAAGTAAAATTATTTTTTGGATTCAATTCGGTAAGGAGATAATTATAATATTAAATAAATTTGAGTAAGTTTACAGAAAGTATTATTCAATTACTTTCATAGCAAACTACAACTTAATAAAAATCTCTGAAAAATTAGTTTGAACTTTCATAAATAAATTATTGCTTAGTTCACATTCATTCAAGATCATGAATAACATTTTTTTCTTTTGATTTTTTCTCGAAATGGTTTATTTATTGATTACCTTATTATATTCACTCGACAAACCTAAACGATAATCTCATTCGCTTAAAAACCGACCGATTTTATTTCAGAGTTTTTAATACAATTTTAAAATGCAGTTGGAATAGATATGTCTACGATAAATTTATTTTATAACATTAATAAAAAAAAGATATGCATAAGGTTTTGGAAAAAGTATCGGATTAAAAACATAAAAGCACAAATATAAACTTAATGCATAATTTCACATTAATTGATCGTCAGCAAATTTATACTGCATTTTACTCAAATACAGTGCATTGTTTTAATGATATCTACCAAAGCGGATTTGATAGGATTTAACAAACCGAAATACCGTAATAGATATTAAGCTAGCAATGCAATTCTACAATCTTTTAGCTTTATTTTCATTCATCTTTTTATGCAAAGCAAACGCTGCTTGCTTCTGTCTTCATTTTTGATAAAAATAATGGCTTCGAATTTGGAAGAAAGAGTCTTATTTTGCTCAGAATTACGCTTATTTATTATTATTTTTTTTCCTCTAGCAAATCTATCACTGCCGAGACAAAGAGAAACGACAGAAGTTATTAAAGTTCCACAATGCGGACGGACCTTTCGTATTAAATAAAGGGAAGGAGAGGGATGTATATATCGCCAAAAACCATCTTCTTTGCATAAAAGATGAAACGACATTTAGATCTTGGTTTGGCGTAATGGTTGGCGTCCCCTTGATGATTCGCGTATGATATCACGATCGTACTTTATATGCGATCCCAGTGGGAAATTAAATGCAAAAACAAGTCACGGACAGAAAAAAAAAGTGGGAAAGGAGTACTGGTAAAAAAATTTCGAGCCAGGGGGGGCGGAGGATGCAAAGTTAAAATAATCGAATGAAAACTAAAAATAAAAAAAAATATGACTCGGCAAACGAGATGAAGACTACAAGAACAGAAGGAAAGAAAAGGGGGGACGAAGAAAATAAATTATACACACACAGACCAAAAAATAAAAAAAAAGGGGGTGGAAAGAAGAGGGTGCAGAGAAACGAATTAGTAATACAAAATCGATCCGTGAACCCTTTCCCTCATTAACGGAGAATGCAGAAAAGAGGAGAAATTTGAAGGGGGAAAAAAAGAGAAATTAAATAATAAAAAAAAGGCAAAAATATTCTCGTCCTCTTGTGATTCCCCCGCCCCCCTGTTCCTACTCGATTGGCCGCGAAAGGGTTATGGGCGGGGCAAAAGGGAGTCAATCAGAAAGCAAGAATCATTAGGAATTCAGGTGAACTATTCGACGTCTTGCATAGGGAAAATTAACGGGGACATGGTGCTATAAGGTTCAGATTTTGATTTTGAAGTGATAGGGGGCCGTAGGCAAACTGATTTTCCATTAGTTGTAGACTTGATCCGAACCACGTGGTTATGCACTTTTTTCGGTATTAAAAGAATGAGAATTGGGGTGATCGCTGATAATATACAGGGATCAAGACCCGTTCAATTTGTCATTGATACTTTTATTGTTTAAGTTAACTAAGAAACTTTTAATAGTTATTATATATTAGTCTCCACTGAAACTTTCGACGTGCTAGGCTATTTAAAATTACGCACAAAATTTTAATCAATCAGAAAAATGTAGATGTATTTTTTTTAACATGTGAGAACATGATGTTGTTTTGGTTATGAGGTTTTGTGGTGTCTCTAAAAAAACATAGGCAATGATTTGTTCGGTAAATATCATAATCTAAATCTGTTAACAGACATTTAGCAGAAGATTCCTTTCCAAACATTTTATAACTGCTACTGTTTTTATTTTTATTAAAATATTATTAAAAGTCGAAAGCAAACGATTTTTTCTTAGATAAACATATTTTATTAATTTTATTTCAGGTTTTCAGTTTCAATTTTCTAGCTATCAAAACAAAGTTTTGATGTTCAGAAAATTTTGAGAAGGTGGGGGGAATCTCGGCTTTCCTAAAAATGACAGATTGCACAATAATATAGTCACGTGACCATTTCAAACCAATTTAAAATGTATTTTCGGGGGGGGGATGCTTTAAGGCAAAAGTTTTGGTGCTCCACCAATTTAAAGATTTTTAAAAAAATCTGTTCTTTAAATATAAATGCACGCGAAATCTGATAGTCACATGATTGTTCCAAACCGGTTTAAATGCTTAATGATTTGAATTAATTCATATAAACGTTGACTCAAGACTTATTTCATATTTATTTTAAAATTTCAATAAAAACTTAGAAACAATAAGGATACTATCATCTTATCTTTCGGAAAATGAGATGAAAGTTTACAAAATATACTTCCTTGGATTAATTAAAATCAAGATAAAATGTATTTATAAAAACGTAATACAAAAGATTGAGCTCAAAATTTCAGTTCAATACAAAATTTATTTTTTAAAGAAAGCAATTCTTAAAAAATGTACAAAAAATATACACAATGATCCTACTTTTATATTTTTCTTTAATTTTTCTTGTAGTGTCTCGCACACTGCACATAATTAAAGTCATGCTTAAAAAATCAATCTTTCTATTTTTTATTTTTTGCTGTAAAATATTTTTAATTAAAGAAATTAATTTTAATTATTTTTTGCTGTAAAATATTTTTAATTAAAGAAATTAATTTTAATTATTTTTTGCTGTAAGATAATTTAAACTAAAAAAATTAAAGAAGATAAAAAATGATATTTTACCTGTGTATTTACCCATTTAATGCAATTTAAAACGATAGACGTGGAAAATTGGTCAATCATTAGTGTTAACAACAAAAAAATATCTTATAGCAAAAAATAAAACATCAAAAGATATATTTTTAAGGGGGGACCATTTAATTGCAGGATTGATCTTACAATTATTTTTTTGTTCAGGTCAACAAATTAACTTCATTACAGTTTCTATAGATTTTATATACACCTAAGGAGAAGGTTTATGGGAAATTTTTTTTTCAAGTGTAGATTTTTTTTTTTTTTTTTTTTTTTTTTGCTTCTATAGTATTATTTTAATCACTGAAGAAAAAAACTATTTTCCAAAAATTATATGAAAGAAGAGATATTGAATGAAACTAATATTACATTTTGCAATATAATTATTTTTTCAATATAATTTATTTTATTATCATTTTACAAAATATGCTTCATGTATAAAAAATATAGTTAACTTAGTACTTCTTTTGTACTATTTTTTGACAACACTATTTTTATCAGAAATTTCATCAATCTCAAAAACATGAAACAGGTAAGAGTATGGTGAAATACGGAATAAAAATCAAACATAAATAATATTTAGATATCTTAAGTCAGTAAAATTCCATTATAATTGTTTCCGACTGCAATGCACTTCTACCAAAGTCTTTTTTAATCATAATACTCTTAATGTCGTTTTTTTAACTTCTACAGAATCAATAGCGTATTTTTTTATTTAATTAATGGACTCAAAACGAGAAGACGTTTTCAACTATGGAACGATGGATAAAAAATCACATGGTCTCATTGTCATATCAAACAAACGCGGAGTGAGTGGAAAAGTATTTGTTGAATGTTTGCCAAAAGCTCAAGAATAATGATGGGACAGTGAAAAAGGACATATTACCTTTTTGAAAATTTCATAAGTTATTTTTCTACATATATTGTTTTTATCAGCATTTTCTATATAGAAATTTATTACTCCTCATTGCTTAATAAGTATCATTAAATGTAGATTCTCAAATCTGATCAATATGTTGATGAAAAGATTTATAGATCTATATTTAGCTATGACAGATTCTTTAAATATGTTTATTCCATAAATTTTTTTTGTTTTTAATAAGTTGTTGTAAAGTTTTAAAATGTTTTCGTAACCTTTTGAATATTTTTTTTCGCAAAAATTGCTTTTCGGAAATAAAATTTGATGTAATTTAAAATGTATTTAGTTACCTTTGTAAATGTAGAAAGTCAGCAAAGTTAAAATTCGCATATCAGTAAATAGACATTTATTTTCAGATAATAAAATGGAATTCCTGACTACTTCCAGATACTTTTAGAAGTTGTAAAAATATTTTGTTAAAGCTTGAAAATCTTTAACTGCTGTAGATA
Source organism: Argiope argentata (assembly GCA_026289955.1). Classification (NCBI taxonomy): domain Eukaryota; kingdom Metazoa; phylum Arthropoda; class Arachnida; order Araneae; family Araneidae; genus Argiope; species Argiope argentata. The sequence goes on along the minus strand of JAOUZG010007398.1, from coordinate 3,394,836 downwards.
TATTTTAAATGAAGCATTATCTACACTATTCTATAAAAATGTTGGCTTCCTGACATAGGGTAAATCATTTCAACCGTGATTTGGACGTCCCGGGTTCAAGTCCCAGTTCGAGCTTAGTTGTTCTTCCGTGTTCTATCTGTAAGGAGTGTGAATGTGTTCTACTGTAAAATGGGGTTGTGCAAGCGATTGTGATGCATGAAGTAGCTTAATCGTATTTTTGGCCCTGGTTGGCGCTACTGAAAAAACTGAAGACCCTCACTAGGCTTAAATTGCTGACAAATCTATAGCTTGTAAAGTGCCATTAGTTACAACAACAACATTCTACCACAATGGTATATAATGTGAATCATTCAGATAATTTATTTCTTACTTCAGAATCTGCGTCAAGCCATATTAAATGAAGCAATATTTTTTGTTCGGAAGGTTGTAAAATTTAATGAGTGACTTAGAAAAAACAAATAACGTTTTCCTTTTTGAAATAAATTTTTAAAAATATTTTTGGTTTGAAATAAAATTATACTCAAACTTTTAATGCAGTAAAACAGAAACTACAATAGTTTTAATTTTCTTTGGTCAATGTCTGCTTTCTTAAGGAAAAAATATTCACATGCTGTTCAAGTATTGCCTTTGAAATAGTGTATATAATCATTATAGATTAAAAATTGCAATCAGAGCTATACTTTGAAACTATTTTTTTAACGTCACAGTAACTCGGAGTATTGGTATCATTTTAATAGATACGATGATATAGAGATGTAGACGTAAACAAGGGTATCTCATTTATTATCCGTAATTCAAAGTATCGAATTCCAAAATAATAGACCAATAGCTAGAAAACTAAAACTTCCCCGTATTTATTTTCTTGAAGAAAACCTTTTAACTTCGCTAAACGTTTAGATAAGTGATACTCTTCAAGAAAATATTTATTTTATGTTGCTGGTATAAGGAAGTCTGACTTTTATATGAATTCTCATAGATTAGTCACCAAATATTTTTATGTTTTTATTTGCAATCTTTTTTTTTAATTTCCATTATCCTATCAGTATTTATGATAATATTAATCATAATTTACTTCTTTTTATTCATTTCAAATTAAACAAATCGATCTTCCTTCTTAATCCCTTAACCGGTTTGCTCGTACGCCGTAAGTCCACTGATTTATCGAATTTTGATAGTTGTATACAAAAAATAAATCATTCATTACAATTATAATTCCATAGTAAAATGACTTCGAATACGTAGATAAGCCAAGTATTCCACGGATTTTCATTGGAATAAAAACAAGAAAATATTCCCAAAATAGAAGGTGTCATCTCATTATATAGTAAGGAAAATAAACCAGTTAAGGGGTTAAAACGTTATTATTACTAACACCCCCTTCCAGTTATTAATATTAGGGTGAAATAGTGATATTCAACTTAACATATATTTCTCACTCCAGAAGCACATATTAACAATATTGTGTGATTTTTAACAATATTCGCAATATTGTATAACATTGTTGAATGGAATGAATTGTTGAATCTTTGAATTTTGGGCAATATTGTGAACTGCATTTTATTGCTTAGGAAAGCAAACAAAAATCTAATAAAATAAATACTAATATGAAAAAAGCCTTTGCATTAAATACCAACCTAATAGCACACGTAGTAACAAAAAAAGTAGAGCCCCCACCCCCGTATAATTTTACAAAGGCATGTATTTTCATCTCTTGAGACCCACCCACCCCATTCCCCATTGATTGATAGAAACTACAACATACACAACTGGCCAGTAGAATTACAGAAGCTTCCAAGTACTAACTATTATGATTTTATTCATTTTCATCATACTTTTTTATTTCTCCTTTTTAAATTGACTCGAAATTTTTTGATATAATTCCATGATATAATTCCTACTTTGATTTAATTTCATTAGCTCAGATCTTAAAATTTCTAATGTTTCATACAATTCAAATTGTTTGCCATTAATAATTCGTTTTTATTTTTTAGAGGAAGATAAATGGCATTTGATTCTTCTTTGTGTTACCTTAAATCTCTACTGCTATTGATTGAATGTAAAACTCGCATATATCTGTTGACAACGTATTGAACGAGTATAAACAATTATTAGTTTATGATTAACCAGGTGAAAATAAAAGTAGTTAGACATGACTCCAATTTGACTAATAATTTCATGTAGATAGGTGCTAAAATTCTATATATAAAATGCAGGAATAAATAGAAATATTTGATAAACTGTAGATATTACGTTTAAAAAATTAATCTGCTATCTCAAACAATCTGCTTCTCAAAAACTAATCTAATATCCCAAATAATCTACTTCTCAAAAATTAATCTGATATCCAAAATAATACGCTTCTCAAAAACTAATCTGATATCCCAAATAATCTACTTCTCAGAAACTAATCTGATATCCCAAATAATCTACTTCTAAAAAACTAATCTGCAATCCCAAATAATTTGCTTCCAAAAAAACTAATCTGCTGTTCCACATATTTTTTAAATATAAATTTTAATTCTCAGAGTTGGATTTTTAAGCCATAGGTGATCACATGAAATGTATTAAAGAAACAAACTATACAAAATGTTTTGAAAAAGTAGATTCAGCAGAAGTGTTTTCAATTATGTAATCGGAATAAAAAATAAATTATTGAATCCGGAATTTAAATTCTGAATTTTGCTTTCTTCTCTGATATTTAACATCTTTGTGGGGCTTAATTCCTAGAGTTAATAAACATTATAACACCCCAATGTTTGACGACATCGCTTACTTGATTTACAAAATGGCGCTCCGTTTCCACATAAAATAATTTGAAAGTTTTGTTAGTAAATTTTAATGTAATAATTATCTTCAATAAATTTTTTACTAAATAATTATGGCCGATCAAAGAATTGAAGATATTCGTAGCAAACCAAATAATTGTTAAATTGTACTTAAATTTTTATTAAATTTCTGCTATTAAATTTAGCACTCAATCATATTCTTTCATTTTAAATATTGTTAAAAATAATAACAGAAATTAGATTATGTTGAATTAGATTAGGTATAATTAGATTAGGTTGAATAAGATAATTAGATTAGGTTGAAAAAAAATTTATAAGTTAGATCTATAAATGAAATTAGGGTGGGAAAATTTATAATTAGATCTATGAAGTAGATTAAAGTGAGAAATATTTATTATTAGATCTATAAATTAGATTAGATTGAGAAAATCTATAAATTAGATTAAGTTGAGAAAAATGTATAAATTAGATTAGGTTAAAAAAATCTATAAATTAGATTACGTTTAGAAAAATTTATAAATTAGATCTATAAATTAAGTTACGTTGAGAAAAATCTACAAATTTGATTAGGTTGAGAATTTTGAATAATTCAAAACTTCTTACAATTTTTGTCTTATTACATCCATTTCAAAGAAAAAATATATCTTTGCATGATGTTGAATTCCTTAGAAAGGCTAATAAAGCATAGAAAAAGCTTAATAAATAATTCACTAATTAAAAAATGGAGCAGTTATCATTAAATTTTGACAAAATACTGTTAATCAAGATAATCAGTTCATTCGTTAGAACCTTTGTATAAATATTTAGGGAAATAAAAAAATTGAAGACTATTAATATTTTTCATACCTTTCGTTGAGATCGTGATTGAAATTTAAAGACTAGCTATTAACCATTTTTTCTCAATAATTAAACATTGATGAATCAACTTTGGCCGTAGTCAAAATATCATTATATATGACATTAAACTTTTGCCAGTCTTCATTCAAATATTTATAATAAACGGACAGAAAAACTTTAAAAAAATCTTTGAAATTTCAATATTTAACAACTGAAAAGAAATTGTAGATGTATTTTTTCACTTTTAGTCACGTACGAAGATTTTTCTCTCATGATAAATATCTATGATGACTAAAACAATAGATGATGAATTTTCTCTTGGAAAAAGTATTTCTTAAAGATATACACATTCACAGAATATGGACATTCTATCTATAAATACTTTTCATTAAAATGTGAAAAGATATTTCACCCCTACTTAATACAAACCCAAAAATCACAAACAAATATAGACCCATGTATAATAAAGACCCATAATTAAACCTACTTAATATAGATCCATAAATAAACCTACTTAATATAGACCCATAAATAAACCTACTTAATATAGACCATAAACAAACCTACTTAATATGGACCCTTGGATAAACCTATTTAATATAGATCCATAAATAAACCTACTTAATATAGATCAATAAATAAACCTACTTAATATTGACCCATAAGCAAACCTACTTAATATAGACTCATAAACACACATACTTAATATAGACCCATAAACCAACCTACTTAATATGGACCCATAAATAAACCTACTTAATATAGATTCATAAAAAAAATTTCTTAACATAGATCGATATACTTACTTAATATAGACCCATAAGCAAACCTACTGTATATAGACCCCAAAACAAACCTCCTTAATATAGACCCATTAATAAACCTACTTAATATAGACCCACGTATCGTCAAACATTTTAGTTAAGCAATTTGCAGCTCAATTTCTCAATTATTCCTTGTATTTTTTTTTTAGTCAAAGGATTTTATTTCAATAAAATATTTTATGGTATTCTCTTGCTTTAACCACATATGTTTTTAAAAATTTCCAACTCATTTTTTATTTACAAAATAATAATATTAAAACATCCAATAATTTAATTATTTCAAATTTTTATTTATAATTTTGTGAAAGATAAGCACATTTTTTTTATCTTTATTTATCAGCTTGTTCATTGTTTAGTGCAATCTAGAAATTATTCTTACAATTTTTTTTTACATTTCCTTGTTTTAATGCAAGAAAATACTTTTTCTAATTTATTGATAAGTTTTATGAGTTTTGCCGAATTAATCAGATATTTTTAGAAAGAGTTGATTTTAATTTTGTTTTATTAATAAATTTTCAGCTTATTTTTTATTTTGATAAGTACAATATTAAAATGCACAATAACTTAATTATTTCTGATTTTTATTTATAATTCTGTAAAAGAAAAGCACCCCTCCCCCCTATTCAACAGCTAATTCCTTCTTTAGTATAATCTTAGCATTTTTTGTGAGCTTTTTTCTTTTAATATAAGGAAATATATATGCATTTTTTTGTTTGTTGAACAGTTTTGTGACTTTTATATGTTATAATCACATATTTTTTTGGAAATAAGTTTTTAATTCATTTTTATTTCAATAAATATAACATTAATATACTCAAGAATTTAATTATTTCAGATTTTTATTTATAATTCAATAAAAGAAAATCACATTCTTTTCCCTTATTAAGTAATTGGTTACTTGATTCGGCTCCATTGAGCAAATATTTTTTTAACGTTTTTTTATGATATTTTATTTTATTTCAATGTAAAGTTTGTGTTTATCGAGCAGTTTAATGACTGCTTAGAATATTGCTAGCAACTCTCCAAGTCTGATTGCATCAAGTAAAGAACAAATAATTCAAAAGTTAATTTTATTGATTAAAATACCTACACACGAAACAGCCGCAGACGGACTCTTTTTGAAATTTATCTAGTGGATGACCCCCGTTACTGAGAAAGAAGAGGGGGAGGTTCTTTTGGATTTTAAATGAAGTTACAAGCTATGAATGCTGTTAACGAATAATGTCTTTCATGGAAATCTTCAGTAAGACTCCAAAGAAAAGGAATTTTTCATATATTTATAACTTTTTTCTGTTACACAAAAGAACTGTTTTAGATTTGAATCTATCCATATTTTTTCTTTTGTTATCGCTCGAAATATTAGCATTATTGTTATTAGGCATCGTAAAAAAGGTCTAAGAGAGACACTTTAAAATTTTCATTAAAATCTTTATTTGAATCTTAGATTGTCTTCAAATGCAGATAAGGAAATGAATATTTTATTGAATTACTTTTACATTAATTCTTCAAATTTTGTTACTTCCTAATAAATATCTGAATCACAGTTTCTTTTGAAAATACAACAATGATGAAAATGTGTTTTCTATCACTTATATATAAATTTCAAATGAGATTTCTTCTTTTATTTCTAGAAAATGAATTTTATAAACAGGTTGATGAACTACAGGGGAAAATATTTTATTAAATTAAATAGAGGATATCGACAAAAAAAAGTTGTCTAAAAAGATTAATTCTTTTTGTAATCCAAAAAATTAAATATTTGATTGAAATACTGATATATTTTGGGCAATAAATTGTAATTTTTTTATTTTATACCTTTTTACTAAGGTAGGCTGTGTATTGCATTTATAATCAACATATTCTTGAACTGTAATTACCCTTTTGTTTTCATATAATTTTTTATAGCTTAAAAGTTTTATTTTATAGCGTAAATATTTTTGAAAAAGAAAAGAAAAAGAAACATTTTTATCTATTTAGTAAAGTCTGTTTTAAAAAGACGGCAGATCATTTTTCTTCTTTACATTTATTATGCATATTAGAAACATTAATTTAGAAACATAAAAATTAAGAATATCATATGTATTTCAGAGTAAAAATTATGTATATATTATTATCTATCATTTAATGGTGTTATATAATTGCAATTTTATTTTCTAATTGTTATGGTACGTTAAAAACATAAAACAAGCATACGCTTAAAATAAAATATTCATATATAAAATGTTACTATGCAAAAAAAATAATAATAATAAAAATATAACTTGAAAATACAAAATGCATCTATTGAACTCTAGTTAGGAAGAATATAAAAATAATTACTTACTTAACAGCATAAAAAATTATACTGAAATGTTTTCTTATATTTTTGCAATTGATTTTAAAAATTTGAAAATGATATAAGGAATTAAGAGCATTCTATGAATTATTTCTTAGAAATTTTTTGGAATAATTATATTCCAATTTAAAATTTTATTTTTTAAATCGCTTTTCTAAAAGTGGTGATATATGAAAAATATGAAATATCATGTAATGAAAAATGCAATCTTTTTCTACTAAAGTTCTGCTATTAAATTTCCAAAATAATTTATTTTAGTCTCCAGTGATTTATTTTGTTTATTGCAATTGACTCTAAAAATTTTGGAAATGATATAATGTATTACGACCATTCTATGAATTATTTCTTTGAAATTTTTTTGCATAATTGCTTGCTTATTTGAAAGCTTATTTTTTTAAATCGCGTCTCCAAAAGAGGTGGAATTTGAAGAACAGGAAATGACATGCAATGAAAAATGCCATCTTTTTCTACTAAAATTCTGTTATTAAATTTCCAAAATTATTTACTTTAAGCTACAGTGATTTACTTAGTTTATTACTATTGGCTTAAAAAAATTTGGAAAGAATATAATGTATTACGAAAGTTCTATGAATTATTTCTTTGAAATTTTTTTCAATAATTGTATGCTTATTTTAAATTTTATTTTTAAAATCATTTTTCTAAAAGTGGTGATATATGAAGAACATGAAATATCATGTAATGAAAAATGTCATCTTTTTCTGCTAAATTTTTGTTATTTAATAAAATTATTTTGTAATTATTAATTATTTTGTATTATTTTTTTAAAATCACTTCTCCAAAAGAGGCGGAATTTGAAGAACAGGAAATATCATGCAATGAAAAATGCAAGCTTTACTTTAGTAGAAAAATACTGAAGTTCTATTACTAAATTTCTAAAATTATTTACTTTAAGCTACAGTGATTTAATTTGTTTATTGCAATTGACTCTAAAATTTTAGGAAGGATATAATGCATGACGAACATTCTATGAATTATTTCTTTGATTTTTTTGTATAATTGCTTACTTATTTAAAATTTTATTTTTTTTAAATCGTTTCTCTAAAAGTGGTGATATGCGAAAAACATGAAAGATCATGCAATGATAAATGCCATCTTTTTCTACTACAGTTCTATTATTAAATTTCCAAAATTATTTACATTAAGCTACATTTATTTACTTTGTTCACTACAAAAAATATAAATTACATATGATTAAATATTCGAATACATCTGAGATTAGCAATTAAAAAATGAAATCGAATCAATTTTTAATTATAAATTACTATTCCAAATTTTTGATCCCAGCTAATACGTCACAATTTCTGTTCCATTCAATCCAAGTTCAGGCCAATGAACTTCCTATTTCTATCTAGGTCATGAGAAATCTGTCAAACATTTTTTTCCGCTAGCGCACTCCAAACGCAGAGAAACTTTCGCTCAGGGTTCGTGACATAATTCTTGAACCTTCACCTTGAAAGACCTTCAAAAACTCCCGATTACTAAAAGGTGAAGAAGAACCCACTCTAGCAACATGAGTGGAAAGACGACTCAGAGTAAGATTATTTACTATCACTTTTTAATTTTAATTATTTATTTAATTTAGAGAGGAATAACTATTTTTCTAATTATGTCTTGTGATTACTTTTTATATTATATATAGCACAGTTTGTTAAATATCTTTGTTAATTTCAATGAATCATTTGTGGTTTTTTTAAATTTAATTTTGTATTGTCTTGGTATTATTTTTTTATACTTCTTCATGTTTTATGGATATATAAAATAGAAAAAAAATTATTTATCGAATATTTTATGTCAGTTATTTTATTGATTCTGAAGCTTTTTTTATAAATAATTTTGTGTCTTTTAAAGAATTTTTCATTTCTTTTTAACACGATCAGTTTAATTGAATATTGAATTTTTTTTACTTGTTGATATAATTTTATCGATTTTTTAGTTTATATTTTTACATTTTACTTTTTGTTGACAACGCAAATGTGTTTTTTTTTAAAGTTGAGATGAAAAATAATTAAATTAATAAAAATATTTGTAAAATAATTGAATAAATAAAAACTTCTCTCAAAAAAGATCGATGCCATCAGATAATAATTTGATATTGTAAAAATTTAATTAATCTATTTCTATTTGATTTAAATTGCTATTTATTTTGAAAGTTTCTTTTAGATAATGCTGATTTTTAATCTTGAATTTTCAAAAATTATGGTTATTTCAAGTGTGCGTTAAAAGTTCTTAACCATTTTTACAAGTGTAGGATCAGCAAACGTTATAACGTAAATTATATTTAATATTACATGACATCAAATTTTTTTCATACACTAATCGTTATTTGAATTTTTTTATTTCAAACAAAACTGACTTTCATTAATTTTATTTTTATTAAAATAAACCTTATTTTATCTAATATTAATCATATTGCTGCTATTAGCAAAGAATTTTTACATATATAGCTACTACCTAATTTTTGTTACTATGAATTTTTTTGTCTATATATTTTTTAACTATCTATATAATTTTTATAAATAATAATAAGGGAAAAATCCCATTGTATTTATATGTTTCAATAATAATTAAAACGCTATTTATTTCCCTGCCTATAAAACGTATGTTTCCATAACTTGAACAATGCTTCTGCTTAATTTAAGTTTTTACTAAATTTAAAATTTTTCTTATAAATTGATGCTGTTATAATTAAATTTTATTGAAAAGCCTTTAAGATTTCTTGGTTTAGGTTGAAAGTGGCATTGCTCTTTTCTGTCATTTATGTAGAAATACATGAAAATATATCTTAAATAAAATACAATAACTACTATTTGTTTGCAAATTTAGGAATATTATTTATACGTATTTCTATTAGGAAACATACTACGCTCTTTTTCAAATTATTGCGGCTAGAAATATGACTTTTTTGCTTTCTTAATCATTTCATAGATGACGTTAAGAAAAAATTTTCTGTTGAATTTTTAATTTATAATATGGAATATTAAAACGTTTGATCTTAAAACATATCTAACATGCTTTGGTTTTACCTTATAAATGATTAAAATATTTAATATTAAAAAAATTAAATATTTGGCTTTAACAGGGATCATTTAACTAAATATTTCATATGAAAAAGTACTTGTTAAATCTAATTCTCGCATTTAAAATATATTTAATTCTCAAAAATAATATTTCAATCATTTAAATTCTTAGAGAAGATTTTCAAGTTTTAATTATATTTATGTTAGTATTATAACATATTTTTCATAGCTGTAAACTAAAGTTTAATGCCAATTGTTAGATGATAATTTTTTTAATATTTTTTTAGAATTCCAACTAATTTATTCTTTTGAAATATCTCAAGAAGGTGATTAGTCACTTTAAAGAGATTATTATATCTTATCGTTCTTAAAATTACAGATACATTAAATGAATTAATTTCGTATTTTCGAAATGTACAATTTAATTAATCAAAATAATGGACAATATGAGGTATAATATAAAGTAAAATCTGTCATAAAATAATCTTTTATCAATCGTTACTCTATAATTTCAATGACAATAATTTTAATAAATAAGATATTAAAATAAATTAATAATAAAAAAATCTTTAAATTTTTTTAGAAAGTAATGTGGTTACAAAAGGGACAAAATAAGCAGAGCATGATTAAAAAGGAAATGTAAAGAATTTTTAATCCTGTTATTGATTTAATTAACTAATATAATTAAATGAATGAAACTAACCACATACAAGTCATACTACCCGCTTTTGCCAACTAGCTAGTTTGTTAAAATTAATTATTTCTAAAATTTTCAATTAAATATTTTACTTATTTTTCTCATGATTACTTCCTCAGTAAAGTGCTTTAAGCTTGAAATTAAATCGATTCATATTTTCAATTTTAAAATCCTTGCATTCAATGTGAAAAAAAATCTTCCTAATTGTCACGTCACCTAATATCTGAATTTTATTTTTAAAAAATGGAAGGGTTTATACTCTAGATAATACAAAAACATAGTTAAGGAACGAACTATTTTAATATAAAATATAAAAAAGCAATAAAAAATTCCTGCTGTTTGGCTTACTTGGTGTTACTGAGTTTTTTCGTGATTTGTGTTATAAATTAAATGATTATTCTATACAAATTTTTCTAATACAATACAAAAAATCATTATGTTAAAAAAAGAAATTTGCAAGTAATAGGTTCAATAATATAGTTTATACAACAAATCATCATCTAGAATCAGTCTTTAAAAATATACAAACTATAAAAAATTCCAGTACTTGAAAAATTGAGAATATTAAAAAGATTTCCAAAGTCCTTATTCCAGAAAAACATCAATTTTTTTCTTATTTTTTAATAATGAAAATTCTTTCAAAAAGATAGTACCTAGATATAAATTTTTGTTACAACCTCCAAAGTGTGTATGCGTTAAGTTTGACATTTTAGGTCAAATGATATGACCTTTAGAAACCAGATGTATATTCCTTCAATATTATTAATAGTAGCAGTGATAGAGATAAATTAATTTTTTCAGTTATTTGTTTACTTTATAGTTTATCTATTAATCCTCATTTTAAGTACATATACAATGTTAATCATGAAAAAATATTGAGAGGAAGATTATCAAAGACACATAAAATATTCCTAATACAAAATTTAATTTTTGAAATTTTGAATTGATTTTAAACGATTACATAAAATATTTTAAACTAAGCTTTGATTACATCTAACTGGAAAAAATTATATAAATTGGATAAGATGTCCAGCATCGTTGAAACAGTTATTTTCATTTTGAAATCCGCTCATATAATTAAATATTATAACCGTTTATATAATTAAATATTCGGTACAAAATAATCTTTACTATTAATTAAATATATCACAAATTAAAAATGTTAAGCAGAAATTAAGTTCATTTATGTGATTAAGGTAATAAACAAAAATTATGGCTGAAAAATATATTTTATAAACAATGTTCTTAAGAAATATTTCAAACTTATTAATTTAGAAATGACGAAAAATCCAAAGACTCTTTATTTGATAGTCTTATGTATTTATTCCAGAAAATGATATTATTTGTTGTAAAACTATTATTTGTTTTGTATATTTGGCAACCAAACGTTTTAAACTTGAAATAAAATTATTCTAAAAATATCAAAACAAACTTTATATCTTATGCTTCTCTCTATTATTTTTTTCTGATTTCTTGATAGTATTATCCAACAGAAAAGAATTTAAGTCAAAAAGTTTGTTAATCAAATATTAAGAGCTTTCAAGATATTGGTTTTCTCTCTAACTTAGATAGACAAGCAACCTATATAATTTATTAAATTAATTTTGTCGTAGGAAGTTAATGATATCGAAAATTACAAAATTCTTACTATCAAATTTATGATAATTACTTTCTCTATGGTAATCATATTCAGAATTTTAAGAAATAAAAAATAGCATTATTTTCATAGACGATTGCAGCAAACGATAATATCTTTAATAGTAATGCGGCTATAATAGGTATTAACAAATGCTATAGAACAGCAAAAATCATTTGAATTTTAATGCATTAAAGCTATTTTCAAGCATTTTAATAATTTAAAATCAATACTACTGCTTAACAGACGCTTTCAGTATATTTTGTTGTGTTAAATGAATCTTAGAGGCCGTTAAAAGAATTCACCTTTTAAGAACTTCTGATATTCCTTTCTCCGTTTTTTTAACGAATGTTATCTCAAATTCTTCCAATGTTTAAAATAGAGATAGGTAAATTTATATGATCTTTTGTTCAGTAAAGTTCTTAAAATTTGTGGTAGAGAGATATGATGTCTGTAATAATCCTCAAAATAATTAGTGAATAAATTTCGCTTCTGTATCAAGCATTCAAATCTTTTTATATATTACTTCCCTGAAAGAAATATAGAATGTGATAATTCGAATAAATAATATGATCATATAGTAATTATAAAAAATACCAAAATGATGTAATTATATTCAGAGAATAAAAAATAGCCTTATTTTAATAGAAACATGAGACAAAATATAAATTTTTTGCTCTTATTAGATTTATTAATATGGCATTAATACATGTTAACAAAAATCATGAAATTGCAAAAAAATGCATTTAATGCATTAACCCCTTCCGAAACATTTGAATAATATAAAATAAATAATATTGTTTAGCAGGAACTTTCTGCATATTTTTTTAAATGAGAAGCGTAAAGTAATTGAGGAACTAATGACACTTTCCCTTTTTTCATGTTTTTTTTTACAAATGCTAGAAAAAATCTATGCAATATTAAAAATGGGGATGCATGAATTTTTATGATCGTATATTTCAAGAGCTTTTAAAATTCTTGACTCTTAAATAAGATATCTATATTAATACTCGTAATAGTCAGTGAAAAAATATGTCTCAATATCAAGTGTTGGAATCTCCTAAAATACAGTTTTCTTAAAGGAAATATTGAATAGGATAGCTCGAACCAATAAATTAAAAGAAACTGTAAAATCCTCCCAAATGCCTTTGTAAAAGCTTAAGAGAACGTATAATATCACTATCAATTTTTCATATTTTTCAGCATTATTGGCTAAAAATTTGAAGCAATTTATTCAAATTAACTTTAACCTATAACTGGAGATTCTACGCTACGGAGATTCTAATTCTACGCTGTTCATTGGCTCTGATTAACATGGTCTATTTTGAATAAAATATCATCAGTACATTAAATCAAAATATTCCTAATCAAATATTCTTCATCAAAATATACTTAAATATTCTTCAGCAAAATATACTTAAATATTCTTCATCAAAATATTCTTAAAATAATATTTTAAAATATTATATTCTTTCTTTTTGCTTGTTAAATTCTAATGGACATTAACATTAGTGTAATTTCATAACATCTAAATGAAATACGTACTCATTAAAAGATTGTTTTGATTTGTCTTACAATATCTTTTCCATATTTAATATTATAACATGTTGTTCCTTCAACATCATTTTGGGGAAAATTCAAGTATGAACATTTGCGTATAACAGAGTAATTCTTTTTCAAAGTTTTTATTATTATGGAGTAACTCTCTCCATATCTATGAAACTGCTTTTAATTTGAATAGTAAAAACAATAAAAAATGTTCTTAAAATAATATTTTAAAATATTGTATTCTTCCTTTTTGTTTGTTACGTTCTAATGGACATTAACAATAGTGTAATTCCATAATATCTAAATGAAATAAGTACTCATTAAAAGATTGTTTGGATTTGCCTTACAATATCTTTTTCGTATTTAATATTATAACATGTTGTTCTTTCAACATCATTTTGGGGGAAATTAAAGTATGAACATTTGCGTATAACCGAGTAATTCTTTTTCAGAGTTTTTATTATTATGGAGTCACTCTCTCCATATCTATAAAACTGCTTTTAATTTGAATAGTAAAAACAATAAAAAAATGTTCTTAAAATAATATTTTAAAATATTGTATTCTTCCTTTTTGTTTGTTACGTTCTAATGGGCATTAACAATAGTGTAATTCCATAATATCTAAATGAAATAAGTACTCATTAAAAGATTGTTTGGATTTGCCTTACAATATCTTTTCCATATTTAATATTATTACATGTTGTTCTTTCAACATCATTTTGGGGAAAATTCAAGTATGAACATTTGCGTATAACCGAGTAATTCTTTTTCAAAGTTTTTGTTATTATGGAGTCACTCTCTCCATATCTATAAAACTGCTTTTAATTTGAATAATGTAAAAATAATTAAAAATATTTTTTAAATAATATTTTAAACTATTGTATTCTTCCTTTTTGTTTGTTAAATTCCAATGGAATCTTACAATAGTCTAATTCCATAATATCTAAATGCATAAAGTACTCATTAAAAGATTGTTTAGATTTGTACTATAATATCTTTTCCATATTTAATGTTATAACATTTCACATTTTTAATATTTTTGGCTTTTGCATGATTTCCGAATTGTATTGCATTTTTAAAATGAATTCCAATGATGTTTACAAAAGACAGAACATAAAAATAACAATGGAAACCTTTTGACTCCACGTCTCTGGCCGCGTGAAAGGTCAGGGTCGTGGTAGAGGAAATTCATGTCTCCTGTTATCATACATAATCATCGTACAAACATAATACGTTATAACGTTTATATCAAACGTTAGGCGACAACGTATGATATTGCATCCAATTTTTCACATCTTTTAGCAACATTGGCTAAACCTTTAAAGCATTTTATTCAAATTAATTTTGAATAAATTTTAAAAAATCCTTGAAAATATGGAATTTTTTTTTTGAAAAAAAAAATAATAACTTAATTCTCTTTATCCTTTCTATATTATGTCAGTTTGACATCTTTTTTTTCTTTAAAATATTTTCAAAAATTTATGAAGCATCACCACTTCAATAGCTTATTCATTCATCAGAAAATTTACTGTTAGATGTTTTTAGAATCTTAAAATTTTATTGGGTTATATCTTTAGTTTAATTTTGAAAAACAAGCAATAGGATATTTTTCATGCGTCTCCCTGAAGGGAAGTTATATTTTATTCAGTTTCAAACCATTCATCTATGATAGCAGGGAATCTGTTTGAATAAGTATCGGAACAAAAATCATGCGTTTCAAAAAGAATCTTTAGATATTGTTCAAAACTTTCATCTTGAGAAGTAGTGAATTACATACATTTTTAAAGAAAGACTGGATAAAAATATGATGAAACATATTCATTTAAACAATGCAAGCATTTTTCAAAAAATATTAAAAAATAATAATTCTTACAATATTTGTATCCACTATTTTTTATTGATCTAATGCAGATACAGAATTTTCAAAAATTGTATATTGATCTTTTTTTATTAGTTTATCAATATGTTATCATTGAGAATATGATTTTAATATATTATTTCATTATTCTTTAACAGTTTTATTTCTATTGTATTTTATTTGATAATCTGTAAATCTTTTAAATGATTCTATGTTTCAGAACAATTTTTTTCCTACATTGCCTTTTTTGTTTAAACTAATTTATCAAAAATTCATCTAGATCAACAGATCAATAAACAATCAAAATATTTTTATTGCTTAATTATGTTATTAAAAATAGCTCTATTTTGAAATTTATTTTTTGATTTTTTGAAGAAACTACATTAGCTTCTTTAGTTAAATAATTAATTATAATCAATCAGCATTTTCAAAGTTGTATGTGGTTCTTATTTATTATATTCCCGATATACTATTATTGTAGAGAATTTGACTTGAATATTACATCATTTTTTAACTGTTTCATTTACATTGTATTTTTATTTTATGATCGATAATATTATATATATTTCTATGTTTCAGAAACATTTTTGCTCCTTTTTGTTTGAGCTAAATTATTAAAACTTCATCAAATAATAACTATGCAAATAATTAGCAAATAATAACTATGTTAATCAAAACAATTTTATTTTGAAATATGTTTTTTTAATGTTTAGAAACCACTATATTAGCTTGATTCTTCAAATCCTTAATAATAATAAAAATTAAGACATCTAATACCATCTAAGTATTATAATTAAATAAAAAGAAAGATATATGTGAATAACGCAAGAAATTCTACAGTAATTTGCAAATCACGTGATACAATAATTGTTGTGATTCCATTATTATTTTACGAATAAAAACAGTTCTATTATATACTTCATTCATGAGGATTTAATACACTTGTCATTTAATATTAGAATAAAGCATATCCTTTATTCTAATATAAAAAAAACAAGTAATTTCTTCTTTCCTCGAGACTACCTTTCAGCTTATAATTTTCTTTGGAAAATCATCAATCAGGCTCTGCTTGTTGCTGTTTTGATAAAAGTTAAAACTTCTTTTTCAAATTACTTTTGTAATAATATTTAATTGTTGTGGTATTTCTTATTTTCTTCCAGTTCCAATTTAGCTAAAAAATTAAACCAATTTATTCTTACAATCTGATTTAATTTCATCTGGAAATTCAGATGATTTTTTAAAACTAAAAACATGATTCTTTTGTTACCTATTTAAATTTACAAGGAAATTTTTGTTAAAATAATTTTTTTCTCAAACATATATTTTTCCTTGTTTAAATTTATCTGAAGCAAATCCTTTCAACCCCTGATGGAACCATAAATAAGTAATACTGATAGTCATCAATCAATTGTTTCTGACGCTCTCCTTATTTCATAAAAATCTCTTTCCCAAGTTCTTTCTTATGTAAAAAAAGCATGCTTTAAAAATTCTTGATACATTGCTTTATGCGTTATCATTTAGGAAGATTCAAGATATCTTTCAAATTATTTTTCACCAAAAAGTAACAATGAAATAATCAATCAGTTAATTTTTATATACGTTCCACTAATTGAAGGTTAAAAGGTGTTTCATATCTGCTTATTTTCTAATAAACAATAATTAAAATTCCTCACCCAACTATGTTTTTACTTATTGTCTGTTTGAATTAAATATTAATTTTTGGGAAAATAGCCTAAATTTGGAAAATAATACTAGAGCTTTTACTCTTCTAAAATTCCTAGTAGTGTCTTTATTATAGGATCAATTCAATACAAACAATAGCTTTCATAAACTTTAAAAAAAGCTACATTCTGATGTGAAAGAAACTAAAACAAAACTGCCAAGTTATTCTGAAATGTAATAAGTAATATTATTGAAATTCCTATTGTTAAAATCCTTTATTAATTCTAAAATCCTTTTAAAATTAAAACTTGTTACAGAAATAAATATTTCACTTGGTGTATTTGACCATGGATTTTGGAAACTTATTTATTGGCTGAAATTTATTTTTTATGCATAATTTCTTTGGAATACAGAAAAGCGTGCGCTTGATTCGTAAATACTGGCTTTAAGTCAGTATAATTAAATTATCTTTGCAGGTTCTTGTATGCAAAAATCTACTTCACTCAGATAATTTATTCTGATATAAAAATTATTTAGCATAAAAATTTTAAGGACTTTTTTTAATTACACTTCACAGGAAATGATGGCATTCATTTTGTTGATTCGAAGCATGATTCTAATTTATGTAAACAGTTTATTTATAAATTTTGAAACAAATTTTGTTTGAAGGCTTCTTAAAAAATTCAACAATTTTCTATCATTGTGTAGCTCTGGGACTGTTTTTAATCAGAACATTATTGATTGATATATTTTAAAAAGATATAGTTAGAGTCTTTTTTTAAATTCAAACAAATAATAAGTTACATCTCTGTAGCAATATTAAAAGTGAAACCTTCAATTAGCATTAATTTTTTAACTAATTTGAATATCTATTTTAAACTTTTAGAGGCTTACAAATTTTATGGGAAACAATAATTATCTTGAATATTTCATATGTTTTAAAATAAATAATATATTAAAATTTTGATGTGTAGAGGATATCTAAAATTAAATTTTTTCGAGAGTTTTAGTTTTAATAAATTATTATTAGTTTTCCAACAGAATTTAGACATAAAGAAACTGAAACAGTTAACAAATATTAACTATTTGTAATCAGTGTTTCTTTATCTGTGTACAGTTAATTTCACTTTTACATAAAACAGTAAAATGGTAACAAAAGATTGTCTAATTCATATGCATTCTAAATGTTTTTTTCTATTAAAAAAATCTATTTCTACAATTATACGAAATACTATTGGACTTAGACAGTTTCAGGAACTGAGTCAGTAAATACAAATGAACTAAAAGCAATACGAAACGAATAATTGATTATTATATAATATTCCTATTATGTACTATTTAACTGATTCTTAGATACTTTTATAATATAATTCCTCCACGTTTGAAAAATAAATAAATTCGCTTTTTTATCAAAAAATTTAAGACTTTCTAAACAACATTTTTACTAAAATATAAATTTAAAATTCTAAGTAGTAAAAGTTTGTTGTTAAAAAAAGAATAAGTTTACTACCTTGATTGCCAACTATGTCTTTTTTGATATAATATCACCAGATGCAGTTGCTCTAGAAACCTAAAAGTAAAAGTAAAAAGAAGAGTTTATTAGTACTTCTTTATCAATAGTTAAAAATAAAATAATTAATGTTAATTTAGCTTGAAAAATAACAAGATGTAATAATTTCTTTAATTGCATTTTATTGTTCATTAAGGGCACTCTTAAATTATTGGATATAGGGTGAAGAATTAACAACAATAAACTAACATATCTTTAAAGATAGCCAGGAAAATTTTTTAAATGCCGCTTAAAATTATGAGTTTGGGAACAAAATACTGTACATGTAATAAGTACAAAAAGTTAAATTCTTAAATGCTTCTGAACTAATTCAGTCAAATTCAACTAATCAAATTTTAATTAATCCTTAAGTATCTAAATTTTTAACCTAAGTAAGTAAATGTGTACATTATTTATTGAACAGCCGGAAGATATTCTAGTGTCTGTGTTAAATATCTTAAGGTATGTGTTAAGAAGAAATTAAAGATTATTTTGTATTATACATACAAAAGCATGTAAAAATGAATAGTTTAATATTTTCAGTTAACATATGTCTTTTATTAATCGTTTAATATCGGTAAAAAAATTGGTACCTTAATATTAAATGTTTATTTTCATTATGCCACTTTTGAGAATAAAAATAAACAATTTTAAAAATTATCACAAAATCAAACTTGTACCGTAGATTGAAATATTTTTGATTTTAATTTAATTTCCTCGATGAATAAATGGAAATTTTCTTTTTGTCAACTTATATAAATAAGAGTTGTGATTAAAGCTTCAATAATTTTGTATTGAAACATGCCTTAAAAAACTAAAAAATTATATATTAAAAAAATTTAAATTAATACATCTTTGTAAAATTGAAATCAGTTAAGTTTTAAAAAAAGCATAAATAATTTCGATTTTCATAATATTAATTAGCATAAGGCAAATAAAATATTTTTTATATGTTATTATTTACCCATATTGTTTTTTGCTAGTGAAACTTTTCAGATAAAATTATGAAGATTGGATATATAAAAACTACGACTTAATCTTTTTAACTCATCTAAAACACAAGCACTTTGAAAAAAATTTCTAGTTATGATATATAAATTTTTGAGTAAAATCAGCTATTATTTTTCTCATATATTTTACAATTCTTGTTTTAATAATCTGTATTTTTCCATTCGGAGTTATTTTAAAAACGTTTTTATATTAATAAATTCAGTTTAGAAATATGGCGATTGAAAATTGGAAACATTTGCATTGCATTTACAAAACTGTTAAAATATCAGTATCTTTATTAAAACTTGTTTTTTACGATATAAAACGTTGAACAATACAAAAATGACATTTCAATTTCTATTTCTTTCATTATAGTTTCATTATACGAACTATACATATCATTTTCTCTTTCAAAGATGTTTTTGGCAAAAGTATAGAAACGAAGAAAGGAATTCGAATTGAGTCGATTTGATTTGTTTCAAATTCTTTCATAACCGCATTCCATATTAACTGTGATTCGATTATTTAAATTGCTTTTAGATTGGAATTTCCATTTTAATTTTTCTGCATAACAGAGTATTTTTCTAATTTATGATTGGTGGTGAATTGAATTTTGGATGAATGATTCAGTTTGATTCTTTGAATTTTTTTTATCAAATGAAATATCTGTAATTCTATTAATGATTTTGAAATGTAGAATCGTAAGAGAAAATTCAAAATTCTAATGCATATCAAATACTTTAGTAGAATTTTGTACTGAAAGCAGCTTTTGAAATTATAGTATTTTTTTTCATAAAAGTAAAATTTGAGCCGATTTTAAAGGTCGTACAATATCAATCTAAAAAGGTGTTCGCTTTGAACTTAAAAACATTAAAATTTTAATTGTTTTGACGCATTTATTCTGTAATAACAAAAATGCATTGAGAAATCGGTAAGAAACTTTAAAATAAGAGAACTTCTTATTAAAATAAAAATTCTCTAGAAATAAAATGTCTAAAATAATTTTTCACTATAGGTTTAAAACATGTTCAACGGTTTTAAATTATGTTTATGAGATTATTAAATCATTTAAAATATAATAATCTCATATAAGCAGTTTTTTAATACTTTCATAAAAATTTCTTTAAAAAAAGATAGTTTTCTGTAATGAGTAAGGCTCAAACATTTTGAATACTTTTATTTTACTTTAATACTTGGAAACAAAATTAAACACGTTTGTAAGTAATGCAATTATATTAAATGATTATCAATTACTACGAACATTTTTTTATTGCATTTTGCATTTCATAAATGATTTTTTCCCAAACTTTTATTATTTTAAGATGAAAATTGATAACCAATTCATACACAAGGAAAATAATCAATGAAATGAATACAAAATTTTCAATCATTGCAAAGCTGATCAGCGCAAAAATCAAATATTTATGGCATTAAGAATAACATAAATATTATTCTATTTATACTATTGATAGTTAGTTTTCATAAACAGATTAAAAGCAATAGTAACATTTTTTTTAAATCGTACGTACCGTCCAAAGATGATAAAATCTCAAAAAACCATATTTCTTAAAACATTTTTTTTCATTTTCAGCATGAATGTACAGATAATAAATCATGCATTGCTAAAAAAGTTTATTTTAAAATGTATAATGAATTTCCATGCTCAAAGTCTATACGAAAAATTATTCAATTATTTTTTTAGAATTATGGCTATTCATCTTTTATTCTATGTATATGCGTTTGAACACAATTTCAAAGAAAACTTCAACGAGCTTTATGAATAAAATTTGGTTTCGTCACCAAATTCACCTATTTTTTCGAACTTGGGATAACTCCAATAAAATAATGTTTCCTTGTCGATTTATCCATTTTTCTTTTTCACATATAAGGTGGTCAAAAGGAATGTATTGTAATCATTAAAAAAATTCTAACACAAAATTTTGAAGAATTTCTATATTTCTGACCATTTTAGGACTAAAAAAACCCCCACACTTTTTTTTATTTATATCTGTCTTTTCTTGAACATAATAACTCAAAAACTCATTGTATTAGATAGATAAAATTTAGTATATCAACTAAATTTAAAAGTTATTGGTTTCTATCAAATTTTGAACTAAATTTATTCTATGAAAGTCTTTCTGTCTGACAGTTCGAGTACAAATGGATATCATAATTACAAAAGGTAACGAAGAGGATAGATGAAAATTTAAAAGACAGGTTTAGCATCTACAATTCACCAAATTTAGAAAAAAAAGTTTGAATTAATTTAAAGGGTTTAATCTATGTCGATCAGTATTTCTCGTGCATATATGAGCTATAATTCAAAAAACCAATGACTTAAATAAAAGAAAAATGCTATACGATCTTGTAACTATGATTATAATACAATGTAAAATTTGATTTCAATAAATTAGAAAACAGAAATTTCAATAAATTAGAAAAAAAATTCAGTTTTTAGGACTTACGTATTAACCATACATCATAATTAACATATAATAATAATTATAACCATATTAATATTTTTAATATGGTGATAAATTGTTTAAAATGGTTCTAATATTTAGAATAGCTTGGCAAAAAATTGTCCTACAGAATAAATTATTGATTCTAGAGCTCTCAAATATGCTACAAAATTATTATTTTTTTAATAATAGGCAATTATTTAAAAGGGTTTCGTATAATTATAATCAGATATTCAATTAAAAATCGATCAAAGTAGCATTAATTTTCCCTTCAATAAATTCAAAGCATATAAATGTGCATAAGTCTTCTTTAGATCAAGTTACTTTTTTTAATCAACTTTTTAATACCAAATTTATTTTACCATACCTTTTGTTCACTAATTCTGTAAGATTTTCAAAAAATAATTTTAATGTATTTTCCAACATTAAATGCAAAATCACCTTTCTTTAATTTTAAATTTTTAATGTATTTTAAATTTCACTGTCTTAGTTGTGCATACTTGCATATGAACATAGTTATATGCATTTTTTATATATCTGATGTTGTTATAGTTAGAAATAAAAATTTTACAAACATTATTAAGACAAATAAAATTCAGAATAATGATAAAAAGTTTTTAGAAAATTAAATGTATATTGTTTAATTTTTTATATGTATTTGTTTTTGCCAACTCTTAATTTTAACTTTTACTATAACAACTTAACTTCATACTTTTTTTATATGAAAATTCTTTTAAAGCGCAATTTTATTCATCTACAAAATGTGCTGAATAAATAAGATTAAACTTATAACATATATTATATCGAATAAATAACATATATTTATAAAATATAATTAACACATTATGCTGAATAAATAAGATATATCTATGAGGATCTGCTGAATTCTCAACAGATTAAAACAAGTCAACCCGCCAAGTTCAGGGCCAGGAAAATACGACAGCCCCGGAATATTTAAGACTCATATATATCCACCACCGTTAACAAAATCTCCAAAAGTAGTGAAACCTCTTGAGCGTTTACGTTCACAAAAAATGCTGGCGCAAAAAATATTGTACTCCAGATAGTAAAATCGGCTGCCTCCCCTCGAGGGCAAATTCTCCTTTTGAGATTTTTTTTTTTGGCCGGGACGTTTTGCCGTGACCTCCTTTTTTTCCTATTGTTAAGAAAGGCTATGAATATGCAGTTGGCGGTGGAAAAAAATGGTTTCTCGCCAAAAAAAAATTGAGAAAAAAAGTCCGCCTTCCGTTTTCAAGTTTGCGGTCAATAACCGAATTGAAGGTGAGACAGTAAACCGATCTTACGACCCTAACAAGAGGATATAAAAAAATCGAAAATGGGACACGTGGATTTCTAGAAAAATATTTTTGCAAATCCATATTTGATTTTTCATGCAATGCGTTGCTTTCAGCCGAATATATATGTTATTTTACCAAGTGATTGATATATGCTTTTACCGTGTAAACAAA
>JAOUZG010007398.1:3329526-3370745 GCA_026289955.1 Argiope argentata | reverse complement strand
ATATATATATATATATATATATATATCATGTAAACAAAATAATAGGATAATAAGAAAATAATTAGGCTTTTATGTATTCTAGTCACTAATTAATAGAAATATATCCGCATGAAATTAAAGGATATTACATTTTTACTAGGGGATTGTCAAAAAAATTGTTTTCCAATGTACGTCTTAAGATTATGATTTTTTGCAATAGTATGTTATATTGCTTCAATATTTTTGCTTATTTATTACCTTTTTTGCTCCAGCAAAGTATTGTTATCATTTTGGTGCAAATATATATTTGATTTTCCATACATTTCGTGGTTTTCAGGCAAATATATTCGCTATTTTACCAAATGATTGATATATATTTCTATCATGCAAATAAAACCTCAGGATAATAAAAAAAGAAATTAGGATTTTATGTATTTTGTCGCTAATTAAAAGAAATATATGCACGTGAAAATATAAGATATTATATATTTACTTGTAGATTTTTTTAAAAAAAATTGTTTTCCAATGTATGTCTTAAAATTATTTTTTTCCAGTAGTATGTTATAATTCTGCAATAATTTTGATACTTTATTACATTTTTTGCTCCAAAGTAGACGAAGTATTTTGATTTTCCATACATTTCGTTGTTTTCAGCCGAACGTTTACGTTATTTTACCAAGTGATTGATATATGCTTTTACCGTGTAAACAAAACAACAAGATAATAAGACACAGATTAGGCTTTTAAGTAATTTAGTCTTTAATTAGAAGAATTATATGCACATGAAAATATAGGATATTAAATTTTTGCTTGTGGATTTGTTAATTTTTTTTCCAATCTATGTCTAAGATTTTTTCCCCCAATAGTATGTTATATTGCTTTAATATTTTTTACTTCCTCATGTACAAAGTATAGAAAGAGAATGTATTGTAATCTTTGACGTATGAAGTTGATAGTATTGACTCCGGATTTTGACGTATCTAGTCGTTTCTCACTTCCTTATGGTGGCCGTGGTGGCTGGTGGTAAGATCTCGGCTCTTAAGCCTTAAGGTTGAGGTTAGACACTGGATTCCACCGAAGAATCGCCATGTAAGGATACCTGTCCTAGATTAAATCCACCAGGGCCAAACGTTCTCCCACTGGTAAAATGAGTAGAGAGAGATGTCAGCTCAGGTGTCGTCCTCATCATCTGACCATTGCTCAAAGTTACGATATCCATTCCAAAACAGCCCTAGTGTTGCTTTATAACGGGACGTTAATATAATTAAACTAAACTCACTTCCCTAAGCTTGTAAATTACATTTTTGAAATCCTATCTCTCTTTCCGTCCCTCTGTCTGTCTGTTTTAAAAATGCTTTGATAGAATTTGTGTATGAATCTAATATTAAGTTTGTACTTATATGGAATTTTAAATTAAATCTGTTTATGGGAAATCTGTCTCACAAACTACTCGATTATAAAAGAGTGTGATAATCCCAAAATATAAAAAGCTAATTAATTAAAATGTATTAAATAAGCTTAGCATCTAAAATATAGATACGAAACAAGTTTTGAAACCTGTAAAACGATTTATTGTCTGCGTTCGTACTCTCGCATGCATGTAAAGTAATAAATCAAAATCGTATTGACTTAAATAAAATTTTATATGGGATTTTGTGATTGCAATTCTAGTTTTATGAAGAAAAAAAATTGTGTATTTAATTAGTGAGGAAAAAGGCGGCCAAATTACTTATTCTAATTTCTGATATTAATGGATGTTAACTCTTTCAGGGGCTATTTAACCCTTTTTGAATTTCTCCCAGTTTTTAAAGTTTTATTAATAATTAAATAGTATTTAAGGGCATATATTGTATTTTGCTAAACTTTATGTTTACACAAATTTCATGGGGGTATAGTTCCTATGGAACAATATAAAATCATGAAGGAAATTATATTTACTGATAATTTTTTGCTATTAAAAGAGGAAAACCCTGTCACAAAACTACATCGCAAGTGATATACCCAAACAAAAGGATATGATATTCTGAACACATGTAGTACATCCTCTTTTCTTGTTTTTGTGTGCACCATTTCCAACATTGTCTGTAGTTGGGAACCTTCTTTGATATACGATTTCCCAACTGAATAAACACACATCATCTGGAACTGTACGATTCTTTGCTTGAAAGCTAAGAAGATATCCTTTTTGTTAAAGAATATTTGTCTATTATCTGAAGCTGTGTTAGTTGTAAGATAATGTATGTGGGATGTAATCTTCCTAATGCCCTCTAAAGTGTTATTATATCCCATGGTGGCGATTAATAAGCAAAAACATTTCATAATTATCAAGAATTATCACATTTCATAATTATCAATAAACAAGCATTTCATAATTATCAACTAACAAACATTTCAAAATTATCAATAAACAAACATTTCATAATTATCAATAATCATCACATTTCATAATTATCAATAAACAAACATTTAATAATTATCAATGAACAAACATTTCATAATTATCAACTAACAAACATTTCAAAATTATCAATAAACAAACATTTCATAATTATCAATGATTATCACATTTCATAATTATCAATAAACAAACATTTCATAATTATCAATGAACAAACATTTCATAATTATCAATAATTATCACATTTCATAATTATCTTTACCATTTCTATATGATTAATTCACAAATGCTGTCATTTTTTTACTATACACAGAAGCACATAATTTTCATCGAGGGACTCTGAACAATCATGGCATTAATGATCTTGTCGAAAGTGCACAATTTTTTGCGGGAGGTTAGATTATAATGCTTTTATCAAAGAATATTCAAGACTGTTTGGAGAAGACCACTACCACTGGATAAGAAAGGTATTTCGTATCGAGAACCTGTACCGTGTAGGGAAAATAATATAAAATTCATACTTTCAAAAGGCGTAAAAATTATTTATGTGTGAAATATTTTTAAAGTTATTTCAGAGAAACGCTAAAATTTCATTTAATGTTTATCTATTTAAATTTTCCAAAAACTTTTTTAAAATTTCTTATTTTTTATCCGCTATAAAATATGTATGCTGAATTTGGCAGCTTTGAACTGAATAGTATTTTAGTAAATCCCCAACACACAAGCATACAACATTTTATTATTAGAAGAGAAATAAAATAGCGAATATATAAATGAAAAAACAACAACCTTACTTTGAACATAATAATGCTTTCATAAATATTACAAAGACTATAGGGAAGATTATTTATAACAAAGATAACGTGTTATGTTTGAAGTACAAAACTGCGTCTAAAAACTAATGCGTATTATGCGAAACATCAATCAGATGAAAGAATATTTATGTGACTTCTAGAAATACCAATGAAAGAAATAAAAAAGTATTTTATTTTACTTATTATAGATGCATAACGAATATAAATACCTATAAAAATATATTCCTATCTTTTTAAAAGGCAAAATCTTTTAAATGCAAATGCGTAATTTTATATTCAGAATAAATATGCATAATATTTTAGTATAAGCTGAGATCAGCTCTAAATATATAATTTTAAATTCTTCAAAAAAAATTTAAATTTTTATTTGATTTAAACAGAATTTCATTTCATGAGGTCCTAAACTTAAATATGTTAAACTATATTATTTAATTCCTTATAATAAGAGATGATGTTAAGTTAAAACAGGTTTAACTTGGACATATTTCTTTCATCGTAGATTTATTTCTACAAAAAAGTTAATTATAATTCGGATTAAATAATATGATAGCATTTGACATTTGCTGAGGCTATAAATAAAAAAAATATTTCAATTAATTAGTCTTTTTGTTAAAAAACCAGTGTTTGTAAAAACATGAAAAGATTTAACTCATTTTATTCTTAAAATTAAATCACAAACTCTATTTTGAATGAATAAAATTTTAAATTTATTCTACATCTGATGTCATTTTCATTTCTAGCTATTAGCTTGCACGTTTTGCTTATCTGATTTAAAACCAAATGATTTAGTTCATAAAATTTGAAATTCATGCATGAAAATTTCAGGAAGAATTTTTATGTCATCTCAATTATAACATGTTTTGCTTTATTTTATGACTTCTAAATATAGAAATTATATTAAGGTGTTTTTTTCTTTTCATAAACTTTATTTTTTCTGAAAGCAAACGATAATTTGTTTTCTGTTTTTCGAAAATTAGGAGCCAAAACTCTTTGATATTGTAAACGATTTTCAGGTGAATAGTAATATGTAATGTTATGATTCATGCCTTTTCAAAAAATCTGAATATTTAAATACATTAGCATCAGTATTTCACATAGGAATTTTATCAATATTTTAAGATGTTTTAATTTCTGTATTTTTAACTGTTTCAAACACTATAGACGATGATTCTGTTAAAAAAGTAAATAACAACTTTTTAAATCTCAACTGAATCTCTCGTGTTAAAGTTTCATAATTTTATTGAAAATGGCAACCTTTAAAATTATGCGTATTTTTCAAAATAGAATGTCCATAGTTCGTCCAATGTCCTCATTTTTATTTTAGGGAATAACATCTTTTTTATATATATAAAATGTGCTAGACATTTTCTGCTCGATAAGTGCTGTTGAATTTTCTTTTGTACATTGTTTTGATACTACTAACATCCACTGATTCTTTAAACAATGATGAAATGGAAAAATCTTATTTCTTTCCTAAGATACCTTTGCTATATTAAACGGCTTTGAGTTCAGTATATTTTTCTAGACATTGCCTCAATATTCAATTCATTTGAAAGAGTTTTGAAACCATCCCTACAAATATTGGATTCCAAAGCTTTTAAAGAAATAATAAAAGTTTCTTTATTATTTCTTTCTATTCTTATTAAAAAAGAAAAGAAAGGTGTTTCCTAGTTATGTTTAGAATTAAGAAATATATAGCAGGCTATTAATTAGTATAATTAAACAACACCTGAACAGCATCCAATGCCTTAAAATTGCCAAATTTCTTAAATTGTTTTATTATTTTATTGGTCTTCGTCTTTAAATATTAGTTACATTCTACTTATATGTTATATACCTGAAATTCATAGCAGGAATATTTTAATCTAGATTAGTATTTTGAGATTAGCAAAACTTGGAAATTAAAATACCCCCCCCCCCCAATTTTCCTGTGTTATATACCTGATATTCATAGCAGGAATTTTTAATCTAAACAAGTGTTTTGAGATTAGCAAAACTTTGAAATTAAAATATTCCCTCACATTCGAATAAATATTTATCATTCTATTAGTTTTCACATAATTATCTTTATTGTTATACACATAGGATCAGTATAATTACTTGATAACTGTAGTACAATATAAAAAAGTAACAACCATATTTAGGGTGGGTAAATTGGTTATAATTTATTTTAATTCAATCTCTTATAAACGTGATGTTATTGATACTCCCAACAAAAATTTTTTAAGCATCTAATTGAGATAAATACTAAAGTCATGTTATCTTAATAGCTTTACAGCAGTTTTTTTAAAAAAGCCTTTCTGATGACGACAAGTCTCATGACATCATACTGTCCGGATTATCCGGATAGGTTATCCGGTTGTTCGAACAGGTGTTTAGAATTTCATGTCTTTCGATGGATTGAAATATCAATTTTTGATTTTGTATGTAACTGTATGTGCTAAGTGTGCAGTTATAATGGAATAAATTTTCCCCAGTTTTTCTTATCATGGAAGAAAGTCGTGCAATTAATATTTGAAGAAATAATGAAAGCAGTTTAAATTTCATTCCAAGAATGAAAAGTATTGAATAATAAACAAAAAAAATTTAATCAAAAATTGCCAAAGGTTATCGAATTCTAAATAAAATAATTTAAAAAAAATATACCCAAATATTATTATAATTAAAAAAAATTGCTTCGAAATTTGAAATCATATTAAAGTTATTTTCATGTAATTATATTTTCAGAAGACATTATGGAAAACAGCTAAAATGTTAGCTAATTTTTTATCAATTAGAGTTCTAGTTAGATTTTTCTGAAATTCAGGCAAGCTACTCGTTTTCATTCTTCAAATATCTACATATTTGTTAAAACTTTTGAGGATAAAAAAAATGGCCTGCAGAATGTCAACACATACATCACAAACAAACAAATACAAGTACGTACAAGTATTCTTCAAGATGATTTGTAGATATCTTTAATGTTAATAAAAAGAATTGTTGTTGTTACGAATGGCACTTGCCATGGACAAACCCAATGATGAATCAGTGCACTTAAGCCGAAATAAGCGTCTCTGGTTTCAATTAGCGCTAATTAGGGCCAAGAGTACGACTTTAGCTACACACTCATCACATTCGCTTGCACAACCCTTTACAGGGAGAGGGGCACATTCACACGCCTCAGAGATAAAATACGGAAGTACAACCATGCCCTAACCGGGACTCGAACCCAGGACGCCTGGACCACGAGGAAGGCGCACTACCTAAGTGCCAGGACGCTGGCAATAAAAAGAATAAAAAATGTATATACATTAGTATTTTGTAGCTTGTTGAGCTTCTGTAAAAAGTTTTAAACACATATTGTATCTCTTTTAACTTTTTAAAAATATTTTAAGTTCATAATGAAAGCAAAATTTTTAATATCCTTGGTTTATTTTTATTTTCAATTGCCCAAAATTCTCCAAAGAGATAATATTTGCCAAAATAGTAAATTAATAAAAATTTCCAATATATTTTACTGGTGGACAGGCAGTAAGGCTGAGATTACTGGTATTCTTTGTTGTGATAATTGATACAAGTTATAATCTGAATGGTGTACGGTGTGATTATTCAGAAAAGTCAGAAGTTTGTTAAAACTGGAATGCTAATATAGCTGAATCTTCAAACGAAATTTTAGACTTCTTATTTTTAATCACCGTTAATTTTGAATTTCCAATCAAAATTCTTTATGATTAAAGTCATATTCCTTTTATAATACTGGACAAGAAGTTTTAAACTATCAGTGAGTCAGTTAAACAATTCCAAGTTAAATATGTAATTGTTTTCGAAAGGAATTTTTCGAAAAATATTCAAAAATAGTTATCTTTTAAAATATTTGCACAAAAAAGATTTTTAAAAACCATATATGAAACAAATTATATCAGTTAGGTGCCAAAGTTATTTTTTTAAAGAAATGGGAAAAAGAGTATTTTTTTCTGATTAAAAAGGAGTTATAAAGCAAAAATCTTCTAATTTATAGGTTTATTAAATTATTTGATTAAAATTTTGCAGACATCTTAAGAAATATAGCAACTAGTTTTTGATCTAAAAAGTTAACTTTTTTTCACAAATGACTGGCTGAAATGAATGACAAATGAATGAAGTGGTTTAACTAATAAATAACAAAAAAATTTCAATTTTTTTCATCACTTTGAAGCATTAACACTAAACCTACCGGCGATTCATCTATCCATTGGAATTGCCATTGGAAACGGGTCATTTGACCCGCTCGTGGTAACTTTAGTGTTAAACCAACTGTAAAATATTTCTAAAATTTATTTATTCTGTATTTCAGGATTTGTGGAATATGGTGAGAAATTATTAAATCAATTTTGGAAAAAATGTGTTAGATTTTAATTATGGTGCATTTCTTAAGAAATTTTTTTATCAAAGATTAGAATTTGGGAAAATAACATTAAAACGAATGCTAATACTAATAAAAGAATCAGTATAATTTCCCAAAAGACAAACAAAAATAAAATTCTAAAGATTTTATAAAGAAAACTTTCCAAACATTAAGAATATCAAATAAAAAAAGCATAATTTCTCAAAAAAATTAGAATAGTCAAATTTAAAACACTAAACTTTGAATTAAAATATTTCAAATTTTTAAAAAAAATAAATAATTCCAACTTTTCTTTAAATATACTTTTGGATAAATGTGGGAAATATTTTATTAAATTTCTTGAAAACCGCTTCATTGAAAATAAATTTTTAAGTTATTTATTTATTTATTTATTTTCTCTACTTCTGATGAACTATGTCAAAAGTATGTTGAATTCGAATTTAAATAGGCAATAATGAGATCATGAGATTGAATACAATTCAATTTTCATTATCTTCAATATAAAATAGCAGTAAAAAGAAAAAAATCAAATTGGTTAAGCAATTCGATATTATAAAATTATATATTCATACTTTTTTATATGGTTTGATTCGCTCAATTATTCCATCAAATCATTCATAATGTTTTTAAAAATAATGAAGCAAATTGTTATAAGTTAAAATGTTCTACCAGAAATTTGAAATTAAATGATCAAACTTCATAAAGCATAACTAATAAATTGAAAACAACAAAATTTAAAAATTATTTGATTCACTGCCAATGTTTCTTGCTAAAAGATTTCTAATCTATTAAATACTTCTTGTCAAAATGATAAAAAAGAGAGACGATTAAAAAAAACTCGTCTCTTTCGTGCAAAAAAGTGATAAAAAATAACTAATAAATTTGGAACGGTGTGGTTTAAAAAATAAATCCTTCTCTTTTCTAATTTTTTTTATTCTTACTAGAACGTAATAAAATAACTAATAAATTAGAAACAACATGATTATAAAAATGTCCTTTTTCTATCATTTCTTTATTTATTAAAGGTGATGAAACAGTTAATAATTTTGAGAAAAAAATTTTAAAATATTCCCACCATTATCTATTGTTTTCCATTTATATAGTGAAATTATTTATGGTAATACACAGATAGATACAAAATGTCTAGTTTTTACAAAATATTTATTCCGCTCAGTTCATCTACCTCTGAAATTTTATTCGAAAAAAGAATCAGTATCAAAATAATCAGTCCTAGACAGTGGAATAGCAAATATTACAATAGATTTATGTTCCTCTTCCTCCTTCCATATATTTTCCAGACAACCATCGATTGTTTCCTTTCAACTTTTCTAATGTCTTACTGAAATTTATCATTCTAATGTCTGCCTGGCTTCGAGTGTAACTATGTATACTAGAAATATCAACTGAACTGAAATATAGTCTTTGCATGGAATATAAATAAGTAGGACTGAAACATAGTATTTTTCTGCGAACCTTTATTTTTATTTGTATCAATGAAATATAAATTGAAAAAAATGGTAGAAATGTTATTTTTTCGGTGATAACAGTGCATAGAATTATCATTATTCACTTTTATATTTATAAAACAAATATTTTTAATTTTTTTATCATGTCAGAACATGATGTTGCTTTTGGGATGAGGTTTGGGGCGTCAACGAAAATCCGCAGGCAAAAAATAAATAAATTTATTATCTGCACGAGCATCTTTAAAAAATCAGATTTTAATAACGTGTTACATTACATTTACAAAAGCTCTGATTACAAAAAATAAGTTAATTATTACCCCAAATAAAACCTAGAAAAATGCCCTTTCGTGCACGTGATTATAAGAAATGAAATAAATAGGAATATTTTTTCAAACAATAAATGCGGGACAAAATTTTTTGGATCGTTTGCAAAACCAAAGTGACTCATTCGATGAAACAATTAAAATGAATAAAAATATAATTTAACTCGCACGAGCACGGGGTGCTTGGCCGTTCAAGAAATGATGTTCTGACTTGATACATTGAAATATGCATAGCAGATTTCATTTTAATCTTTTTTATTTATTATTTATTTTTTTACGTAAATCATAATAGATTAATTTGTTTTATGCTATTCTTCACTAAGACACAAATGCAAATATAATCATTTAGCAGATTTAAAAAATAATGATAATATTCTCATAATTTCCTTGCATACTATTTATCGTCACTATCATCGAATTGAAAACACAACTATCACAGCTGTCAAAACAAATGGGCAGCTGTAAACGCCACAAATAAATGTCATTTTGTGACAACCTAAAATAATCACATAAGATCAACAACAATTTGTGAGCAGATGCAGCTAGACCAATTCTTCATTTTATAATATGTTTTGGCAAACTTGATAGATGGCATGTTGAAGCGGAACATTAAAATCAGAGTTCAAAAATTGCGTTTCTAACATGTTACACAATAAAATGTTTTCTTTTATCGAAGAAATACATCAAAACTGCCGGAAATTATAATTTCGACAGACGTTTTGTTTCAATTTTTTTAAAAAAATTTCCCATTTCGATGTTTTTTTTCAAGTAACCCCTTTATGCTATGATAAATTTTAAAGACAATATTTATTCAAAGTTTCTCTATTGATTTTTATTCTAACTTATATTTTCTTTAATGAAATAAATCTTTGTTTTCTTAAATATTTGTATTTTTATTAGCAACATAAAAACTATCAATACAGTTAATCAACTTAGAGTGAATGAGAAATTAAATCACATAAATAAAGCCTGCCGGCAAATATTATTCGAATACTTGTGTTTCTTTTATGTTAGTGACGGCATTCATACAAAAAGTTATTTGCAATTTTGACCTTTCTGAGTATAATCTTAGAAAAACATCTAGTATAATTGTATAATAATCTTAGAAAAGTATGAGTATAATCTTAGAAAAAAAATCTAGCATACATATGGGAAAAGCATTCCACGTAATTGATGAATTGGATCTAAAATATGATATGAATCTGTAAATATGAATAATCTCTATTGATAACGAAGATAGATGTGTGTATGCTTGTTTATGTGTATGTGTTGGAGCTGTACAATTCTGATTGTTTGACACACAATTAACCATATTAATCATATATATTTATATATTCTTTGAAGAATGAAAATATGTATCTAGGAACGATTTTTTAGTGTTTAATTAATTCAAAATTAAGTTGAATTTCGATGTTTTTCGGCAAAAATTTCCGAAATTATTATTGCACAAAATAATGTTTCCAGAGTTTCAAATTAAAAAAAACATTTTATAATTATATAAATTTAATATCCTTATAAAACGGCAAAGCGTACATCCTTTTTAATTTATTGAACAATACTTTTTTGTACATTATTTCTAATAATAGCTAACTTATTCGTTTTAGCAGATTGTCATTGTTTTATCAAATATTTAATTATATGTTTTCTTCCATTTTCAATATTTCATCAGAAGTCTAATAATTATAAAAGTTTTAAAGTTTTTATTTTGTTCTTGAACGACATATTTGATAATTCAGCTTATTTTAAAACAATGTTAATTCGACTTTCTTTATTCAAATACATAACATTTTGAAAATGGTAGGAATTTTTTAAAAAAAAACAAAATGTTTTAAATTTGTATTTATCTTTCATTTATTTTTAAACTATATTAAACAAGGTAATGTATATTTAACACAAATTTCTAAATGTTAAAAAAAAAACTTTTATAACTTAGCAATCTGTGAAATTTCTTATAATTAAAATTCAGCAACAATTGATATTGTTTATGGTAACTTTTGGACAATTCTTTATTAATCATAATCTTTTTTTTAATTTCATTGTTTTATTAAGTAACACTATAGACCCTTCTGCATTATTTAGTGATAATAATTATAAATAGCCATTATTTCAGCTGTAAATTATATTTTACAAATTTTATATAAAATATTAATTGAATGATTATTTACCAAATAATTCACTTAATACAAGTTTAATAATCCCTTGTATTTTCGGAATTTAGCTCATTTATTTCTTAACCCTTTATCCACCAATTTTTGAAAGAATTTTTGCGTTTGAATTAGATTTAATTTGATGACACTAGAGATAGAATAAAATAAAAGGTTTATTGATGAATAAACTTTTTGTAAATTTATTATTATAAACATGAATAAAAGGAATTAGAAATTTTATTGATGAACTAAATTCCTTATCCTTAACTTGACCAACAAATATAGTAAAACTGTTAAATCCTTTTTATTAAATCTTTATTATCTTATTTTTCAACGAAAGAATTTTTTTCGCAATACCAAAGGAATTACATAAAAAAATACGATTCAAAAGCTAATTATAACTTTAATGAATTTACTAGAAAAATTTATTGAAATTATTCACGTCAAGTTGAATTGTTTTCACTAATTTTGCTTACTAACTGAAAAAAATCTGACAATCGCACCTGCTATCTTTGTTTTAGAAATCCGGAACAACATATTAAAGATCTTTGCTTTATTTTAATAGTTTAATTTTTTTTTGTGTTTTATGGAAAGGCAACTAAACATTTCTAGAAAGCTGAACATACCTACTCGATAAGTTTTAAAATAAGCTTTTTAAGATATTCAATCGTTTTTCTAGAAATGAAGAAAACATGTTTTGTTTTTCAGAATTTATATAATCCATTGAAAAATAAAAACTAACATGATTTAATGCCAGATTCGTAAAGCAAAAAATGATTATTGAAATGATGTAAAAAAAAGGACAAATCTTAAATTTTTGATATTTTTTCTTATCTCTACTATAATAAGTACGCTCGTACAGCATGTCTCCGTGTGCGTGTTTATCAGTTTGAGTACCATAAATCACGTCGTTTGACCTAGAATACCACAATTGTCGAATGTATACTTTAAAAAAATCATATATAAATTCAAAAAATCCCCGTTTTAATATCAATTTTTCTATGTATAGTTTCCCTACTTTTATTTAATTTTAACAACTTTAGAATTAAAATTCTTTAATAGCTGTTATTAAAAATATTTTATTTATAGCATTTTGTTATAATTGCATGTATGAATTTAGGGTCAGAAAAGTAAGGAAATGCACAACAAAATGAGCAAAAAAGTTGTAAGAAACACACTTCATTGTTCATTTAAAAAAATCAAATCATTTTCATTGTTGTTGATATTATTTCAGCTTGTTTTATAAAATAAAAATTTGGATTATTTTTTAGCGTTAAGTAGGTTTGAATATAAAGCAAACTATCAATAAAAGTTTTGAAATTTGTTTTCCTTATAATAACGGTTCACTTCAAAATCAGGCAATGGGAAATTTTCTAAAGAGCACTCATTTTTTAATATGCCTGTTCCACTTTATATTAGAATTGGACGTAGGAATGTATATACAGAAAATTAAGGAAATGCATTATAAAATTAACAAAAAGTAGCAAGACTTTCAAAAATATTATGAGTTATAAGCCTATCAAAATTTAGAGTTTAAAATTAATTTAATAAAAATAATACTAAGACGAAGTTACACGAACTATTTAAGAGAAAACTTAACAGCAATTAACAATTAATTTAAGGATCAAGCGCTAGTCATAGCTAATTATAAATGTGTTAAGGAAACAATATTTTCTTTTAATGCCTTAACTGACATAGGGAATCCATTATATAGAAAGATGAATTGGGGGATAAAAAACCATTCAACTTGAGTTAAATTATTGAATATTAAAATAAACAAGCTTAATCATTTAAATGAATAATAATAATTCATTAGAGATAATTTATTAGATAATTTGAAATAAAATTGAATAGAGGAAAAAATATTTAAATGCAAAATATTGATAATAGCTAGTGCAAATTTTGTCCTTGTGATTTAAATTTGTATTTATAAACAAATTCAAAATTCATACTTTTTCATAATTTGAAGGTTATCTATTTATTTTATCTCTGTTGTGCCTGATGTCTTTAAGTTATTATATATTGATCAGACAAAATTTATAGTCTTCATTTAAATGATGTAATTTTGCAGTTGCAGTTAAATAAAACATTAATTATTTAAATCAATGCACTAAAACTAAAACGACAATTGCATCTTTTTGTGTTTGTTTTTCTCATCAGATTTTAACTTAAATAAATAGTAATTTTTTGTGGAAGAAAAGCAATAGCCAACATTTCGTGAAAGGACAATTGTTTGATTTAATATAATGTAATAAATAAATTCCATTAAAGGATGGAACAAAATCATAATCCGATCATTTCAATCTAAGATAAAACAACTTTCAAAGTTAAAACTGTTTGAATTCTTTAAAAAAGGTGAATTCAAGCAACAAAGCTACTTTTAAATAATTTAGATAATTAAAATGTCAATTCGACAATTTAAAAACGAAGTTTCGTAGATTTCAGTTCAATTTCATAAAGACAATTAAATGCCCAATTTTTAATTTTAAATCATTCAATAATGCATAGTTTTCATAATATAAACAACGTAAAAACTATTTCGTGTACGTATATATTTTTTTAAGATTAGACAATCAAAACATTTTAAAATTGTTGTCGCATAGAGCGATTTGGCAGCGCAAAATATATCGATAAATATGCTGTTACGATGCACTTTAGGAATGTAACAAGAGCTAGCGAGAAGCTGCAAAGCAAAAAAATCAATATCTTTCTTAGTTAAGGCTAAAAACGCCTTTGCACGATGATAACATGTATTTCAAATGCCCTGACAAATGCGATGAACTGCATCATGAAGGCAATCGATAAACTTGCACTGATTGGTGGAACACGAAATAACGAGAAAAAATATGTTCTCCAGTATCGAAAATAATAATAAGAACGAAGCAAAATAAAATTCGTGTTTCTCATTATTATGTAGAGAACCTCGTTAAAGCCAGCGACGAATATCTCTTACGTCAGCCCAATTATTTCACTTCGTTTCTGCTACGTCACAAGATGTGCGTAGAATGCAATTTTTTAAGCCTCATTCGACAGAATAGCTTATCGTTTGGAAGAATCGTCATTAGAATCTAATCAACATTATTTTTATCTTCAGGACTCCTATTACCTACTTAGAATTCGATATAAATTTTCATTTTTAATCATATTTTAATCAACATATTTTCTACAAGCAAAAAATTAAATAGGAAAAACACAGGTAAAAAAATCGTCTGCCGTGTCAATTAATTTTAAACACTTCGTTTGTCTGCGCAGATGAGAGAATTGAGATAAGGGTGACTTACCTGATCTCGTCAATGAATTTTCAGACGATTTTGGAAGTTGGAAGTTGAATAATGCTGTTGTAAATATGTAGAAAAACACAGCAGCAGGTATATAAACATTGTAGACATTTTAGCATTGGAACGTGACAATTTTTTTACTAGGCCTACTTTTCGAAATTTACATTCTGCGCATAAAAACGGAGAAGGTGAAAATCAATAACAATCAATATTTTCTAAAAAGTGGAAAACGCACGATTTTTCAAATGTTTATTTAATTTCCAATATTTACATCTTCATCTACAAATTATTCTCGTTTCATAATAGCTTAAAGATCCCTCAATTATGAATGAATTATAGATTTCTGAAAAATTGGAATAAAAACATTTAAATAACTAACCCGATAATTGAAATAATTTTATTGCTTTCAAGCTGTAATTCACCACAAATAAATGCATATGTTTTAAGATAAATGCAAATTTCAAATCGCCGAACCATTTTTACACATATTTTTCTCAATATTCTCTAATCCAGAATTTAAAAAAAAATTAGCATGACATTGAAAAATTAAAATGAGGAAATTCAGTTCCAAAATATGCTCATAGATGGCGCTGAATACGCAAACATTGAGTATTTAAATGGAGTCTTGCTCTCTGACTAGTGATGAGGTTACCAGGTTTAACATTTTATCGATGATTTTTAATGAAAACGTATTTCAATTGAAAATAATTTTTCACTTGTTAGATATTAAAGAATTAATTACTAAAAATGAAAGTTAAAATAAGCATTTCTGTATTTTTTTTATTTTAGTAGTTTATGGAATTAATATTTTTTGTTGAAAAAAAAACTTATAAAAATCTAAATTTTAAAATATTTTTGTTGCACGCTGAGGGAAAATAAAAGAATTCTTGCACTTATTAGATAAATAAAAACAGAATATAATTCGAAAAAAAAATAAATAAAAATACTTGATTGAGGAAACGAAATTCCAAAATTTTGATGTTATTATAATTATTTTTCCTTCAAATCAAGATTTGATGTACATTATTAACAAAAGAAATAGTTAAAAAAAGGACGTATTATTTGAAAAAAATCTGTTGTAATGTAATAAAACAAAATAAATAATTAACAAATTAGAAGAAAAAATCCATATTTTAAGGTATATGTCTACGTTCTGAATGAAATTTTTAAAATCGTTCAAAAAAAGTTATATTTTAAGTATTTGCTTTTAAAAATTTGAGAAACATTTCTATAAAATCAAAATATTCCAGTTTAGGGGGAAAAATTTCTTAAAATTTAAAAATAGGACTTTTTTGAGAGGCTAAGAAGCGATAAAAAGCAAAAAAATTTCTAGTTTATAAGTTTATCAGATAATTTGTTTAAAATTTTGCAGATACTTTAGAAATAAATCACGCAGCTCCTGAACTAAAAGATGAAACGTCTTTTTATTCATTTTTTTTAAAAATATTGGAGTTTGACTGATAAATAACACGAAATTTTCAACTTTTTTTACGTTATAAAATATTAAACCTCTATAAAATATTTCTAAATGAAATATTCTTTATTCTCTAGTTTAAAAACTCCAGAACACTTTGAAAAATCATAAAAGCAAATTTGGACAAAAAGCATGCATCAAATTTTTAGTTATGAAGTTTTCCGTAAAAAATTCTATTAAATTGATAAAATGGCATCTGTACTTGTAAAATAGTACTATTAAAAAGTAATGCGAATATAAAAATCAATGTAACTATTCAAAAAAATAGAATTAGAAATAAAATTTTATCGGTTTTTATAAAGAAACCTGTTTAAACATTAAAAATATATATCCTTATTTCGTAAAAAAATGACTTTTTAATACATACACCTGCCTTGAAAATGAATAAATTCTTTATTTCTTTGTGAAAATTTCAAAATATTTTTAATAAAAGTGAAAAAATAGAGAAAAAATGTGAATTATTTTTTATTTATGAGTCTCTTTCTGATTTTGTGAGCTTAAAAATTATTCTTCAGCTTAAGATTAGTAATACTCATTAAAATTTATTTATATATATTGAAATCCCATTTATAGGAAAAGTTCATCATATTTAAATTCATAAAATAATCCCCCCATACAAAAGAAATTCATTATTCAAATAATAGCGAAACAAATAAATATTATGTTTTCAAGATATTTAATGAATTATATGTACAAAAAATCAATGATCAAAACAATGCGAATGTGATATGTATGAATTCTACAGACAAATTCTTTTAAATGAAAAGAAATAAATTAACCCAGTTTATCGAAATAAAAAAAGGTATATGGTGCTATTAAAATTCACACGGTCTACTTTGGCCTTTACTTTAAATTATAAGAAAGAGTGATCCTCGTAAAAACGTCATGTTTCATTTAACAGAACTTTTTTCTATCAGCAATTAAAACAATTTTGGTTATTCTGAAAGGAGAAAAAAAACCGTCACAGTTTTTGAACAAGCAACAGAGCATGCGATGTCTATTTTTTGAATAGCTTTATTGCTATAGTGTAGCTGTAAAACTTTGTTACAGTATTGTAGCAATTCAAAATCAAAATAAATGAAATTACAAAATAAATGAATTCCATCATGGAATTTATTAATTACAAATTTGCAAATTTAATTTCAATATTTTTGATAAAAAACACAGCAATTATCATTATTATTAATTTGTATTCTCTGTGGCATAGAGATAAAAATTAAAACGGATATAAAGAACCAAATTGTCTAGTTATTTGCATTGAAAAGTCTTTGTAAATAACCCACGCTGTTCTATCAAATCTTATCATTATTTATGTAATAAAACATTTTTATTGAGAAAAATATCAATGGAGGTTAATTCATTTCATTGTGAACTCCAAAATCTGATTTTCTTGGAATTCAATTCACAATTCTTTATTTCGCTTTGCAATTCTTAACAAAATTATAATGCATTTAGAACTACAATCATCAAAATTTTTAATGAAGAATCTATAATATATAGTCATTTTTATTTAACCTATGATCATCAAATTTTTTAAAATTTATTTATTTATTTGAAAGTTAAGAAAACGGAATAAAAGAAATATGCATTTAATATTTGTTATTCTGGTGCGTTCATTTATTTTGAACGGGTGAAATTTTTATGATTAATTAGACTCTAGTATATATATAACATAATTTAATTAAATAAAGTATATTTAATATATTTTTCTAAGTTTGGAAACTTAGTTGCATTACCATTTATATTGCAGAATTTCATTTTTTTAAGTGGAAAGAAAAAGATTTCTCTCTGTTTGAATTATTTCTTTATACATAGCATTGACCATATGATTTTTATTTTTCTTTAGCAAAAATGATAAGACCATAATTTTTAAAGCATGCAGTTTTGAATGTTTCCGGAATTACATGAATTTTCGCTCTATTTAAATTTTTTCATATTAAAACAAATTTAAAAAATGGAATCTCATACTGAGAATTTACAATTAAAAGAGCATGTTGCAAATTAATTTGAAATGACTCGTATATTTAAGTTCCGAAGAACCTTTAAACAAACTTCAGTATTATATATTAACTTTTTGATATTCATTATTAAAATTCTTATATTATATCTAATCATGATTTGTAAGACATTTATTATTCAACATTATTAAGTATTTATTTCTAATAGATGTTTTTAAAATTTTATTTCTTCCTGATAAAGTTGGATATAAAGTTTGTACGTATATTAATTTGCTTTGAATTAACTTATTTATAAATTATTTTTTAATAATTAGCTTTAAAATAAAATGAAATATTTTGACAATAATTGCTTATTCAGGGAACTAGAAATAATTTTCCATACGCACTAAAAAATGCGATTCTGCTTATTTAGAGTTATATAGTTAATTATTTCGATTTGTTTTCATTTGTTTCCTTTTTTCAAAAGCTGTAAAATTTCAACATCTTATTAATTGTAATTAAATTACTTTGCAGGAAGTTTAGAACCAACAAAAAGTTGATCGGGCAGCATGATTTTGTTTCGAATTAATCCGTATTGTTTCTAATTTTTAAATGTATAAAATTCATTAATCCATGTCCAAAACTCATCGATCGATGATGGAAATTTTGAGATTCATTAAAATTGGCATCCTACCTACTCATTCATCGTATTGCTGA
This sequence comes from Argiope argentata, assembly GCA_026289955.1. Classification (NCBI taxonomy): domain Eukaryota; kingdom Metazoa; phylum Arthropoda; class Arachnida; order Araneae; family Araneidae; genus Argiope; species Argiope argentata. Next base: position 3,351,848 of record JAOUZG010007398.1, on the reverse strand, counting down.
CCTTTCGTCTACCTTACTTAGAAGGAAAATCGTATAATTTTAACAAGAAAGTAAAGTATGCTCTCTTATATGCCCATAACCATATATAACCATAAGGATGTAAAACTCTATATCTAATGTGAAATTAATCAATTAGCTTAAGAAATTTTTTATTATATCGATACGCATAATTCCACCGTACAAAATATTTCTCAGAACACTTTTATTAACATTTTTGTATGGCTCTGAATAATTCTAAATTTACATTTTTTTCAATTTTTGTAAAATTATAAGAAAGCTTATTTTATTTTTTTGTTAAAATCTTTACTGCTATAAATACTTTACTTTACTGCTATAAAATTACACTAAAGGTCTGCAATACATTGAATGAATAAGTTGCATGCAGCTTTTAGAGAATCTCAAAATTCCAATCAAGTTGCCATTGGGGTTGATGAGTTAAATGCTTTTAAAAATCAGAGACAGCATAATTGGATGATATATTTTTTAATGATAGAATTTTATTTTTTATTTCATTTCAAACAACCTTATTTCTACGTACATATAAATACAAATTTTATAAGCATAAATAATGAGTTCAATTATAAATTTTGCTTGTTTTATTACGTATGTGTATGTTTTGGCAGCTTTGTGCAATCTTTTTTAATTTTTCATGCACAATTTTATTTGTTCCTTTGTTATGTAATCCTCGTATTATAATTGTATTTTTTGACAAAAAAGTATGACACAGAAAAATAATAATATAAATTTAATAAAAAATAATAATCTTTCCAATATAAATTTAACGTCATCTTAAATACTTACTTTTACAATATACAACTTAACGCCATCTGAACTAATTATTTTTCCCAACTGAATTGAGCTGTAAAACTTAAAAAATACTTTTCAGGCTTTATGAAGAACCATCTTTATATATGTATAAAATTGAATCGTATTTGTTTTTTTATAGAATTCACATATATTTTATTTAAGTTTTTTTTTTTTTTTTTTTTTTTTTTTTTGTAGAAAGTAAAAGGTTTCTTCCATTTTTCTGAACTTTCTGACTTCATTTGGATATATTTAACAGTGTTTAATACAGATAAAGAATAATTACTTAGAATATTGGCATTTGTCTCTAAATTAGATATAAAGTTATTTTTCAAATGATATTCAGATATTTACATAAGGCTAATTTCATTTTGAGGCAGTTATATTTAATTTGTGATTATTAAATTACGAAATATTTCTTTACATATTTGGCCATTTATTGTGAATTTTATAGCTTTAGTCACCGGTGTATAGATTTTTCAGCAATAAAGTAAGGTTCCTCAACTGTAACAACTTCTCACTTTCTTTTTTATGAGCAAGATTTGATATGTTTTACATTAGTTATTTATCCATAATAATATGCCATTAAAATGTTTTTGTAGTTTGTTATCGATTAACTCAATAATTCAATACAATTTCAATTTCACATAAACATTAGTAATATTTTATAAAGTTGAAAAATATCATATGCAGGGCTATATGGCATTATTAATATAAATCAAAAGAAATAAAAAGATTAAAAAGAAATCTGCCATGCATATTTCAATGCATCATGTGAGAACATCATTCCTTGAACGGCCAAGCACCGCGTGCTCGTGCGAGTTAAATTATATTTTTTATTCATTTTAATCGTTTCATTGAATGAGTCACTTTGGTGTTGCCAACGATCCAATAAACTTTGTCTCGCATTGATTGTTTAAGAAAATATCATATTTCCTATTTATTTCGTTTCATATAATCACGCGCTCAAAATGTCATTTTTCTAGGTTTTATTTGCTGTAGTTATTAACTTATTTTTTTTAATCGGAGCATTTGTAAGTGCAATGGCGAAGCATTATTAAAAGCTGATTTTTTGAGATGTTCGTGCAGATAATAACATTTCAATTCATTGCCCACGCATTTTGTTGAGGCTAAAACCTCATTCCAAAAACAACATCATGTTCTGACATGATAATTTTAAAGAAATCTGATTTATAGTAATAAAACTATATTTTAAAAAATTATTTCTCCTTTTGAATTCATTTACTGATAAGATTGCAATGTAATTTATAAAATAGATTTATATTCATATTTGCTGTTAAATCAGCCCTTTTAGAGGCTACAAGTTGTCTGTTTCACAAATGCATGTGCTCTGCCTAGTTAATTTGCTACTTTTTCAATTCTTTTTAATATCTTGGTAGCATGAAAATTTATAAATTTAATCTTTTAAATGCATTTTTCTAATTTATTTTTCTCATGCTTTAAATATATTAATCTTACGTTGAACATCGAATAACATATCCAAATGTGCATCTAAGACCGAATAACAAATCGGTCTTAGATGCACATTCCTTTCATGACACAAAATAAATCATTATTCAATTGAAACAAAGTTGCTTGACTCAAGTTGAATTTGATAATAAGAACTAATATATAAATAGACTGAATTTTGAAGCTCAATTTGTCATCAAGAAGTTTGTATATTTTCGCAAGACATATGACATTTCGCAAGACATTCTAAATATAATTAACAGACACACACACACACACAATCCTTATTCCCATATTTATCATTTGCAATTATTGGCAATATATAGTTAAAAAAATATCTGAAAATTAGATCATATAGTATATCAGTGATATATTAAATGAATCATTTAATATATCAGTTTTTTTTAAAACATTTTATTGTCACTTCTCACGTTTGGCATTCCTTGGCAATTTGAATTTAAAACAAAAATTCAACTATACGACATAAAGTAAAATGATTTTTTTTACTGCAGTATTTATGTTTTCAAAAATGTGAAAACATTTCTTTTTAATTTCTAGATACAATTCTGAGAAACAGAATGTTTTTCTAGGACCGACATGCTAATTTATTCATTTAGTTTAATCATATTAACGTTCCATCTTAAAGGACTATTTTAAGACAGAACTTGTAATTTTGAACCTCGATCATTTGAGGATGACGACACTTAAGCTGGCACTCCCCTCACCACACCACACCACCTGGAGTGAGTTCGGCCTGGACGGACCACTTACACGACAGGTGTTAAACCTGAAACTCTTCGTTCCTAAGCCGAAATCTTACCTCTAGCCCACCGTGTTCCACCATGGACAGAAAGAATTAAAAAGTATCTTATAAGATTTCAAAAAATGAATTAAGAAATGTGTTTTTTAACTAAATATATTACATATAGTAATATGCATACACATAGTAATATTGTATTTCAGCTTTTGCATTAAAAATAAGGGTAAAAAATGAGCAGATTTTTTATTATTTAAATGTTAAACTTCTTTTTGATTTAAAACGAATTAAAAAAATTGTTTTTTTTCTCTTACCTTTTAATCAACGTGAAAAATAATGTTGCCTGTCTTAATCATCATGCTTTTGTATAAATGATTAAAAAAACATGAAAAAATGTGAAAAAAATTGCAATTCAAACGCGCCCAGATAACTAATTTAGAATCTGCATATTTTGCAGAAGATCATGTGAAATTATGATCTAACATAAAATTAGATATTATTTGACGTGTGAAGTTTAATTTTTCGTATTAAGAGATTAGATTTTGGTCGTTACGATATATTAATATTATTTATTCTCTAAAACTGTAGATAATATACTATTAAGCTGCAAACGATAATTACTGTTCATCAAAAGCATTCACCAAATGATGACTTCAGTTGTTAATTTTTTATTAACTTAAAGCAGATTTTTCTAGCAGAAAATATTTAAGTTGATTATAGTTTATAACACAATTATATTTTTCTTTCTTTTTGTGATATTTCCTTGATTATGGCATTTTATTTTTTAGCAGTTTTCTGCGTAATGAAGAATATAAACCTGTAAGAAATAATGCATCGCTTATTTAAAAATTGTTTCTTGCATTTTTAAAAAAAATCTAAGTAACGATAAATACATTTATTCCTTTCTCGTAAATGTAAAAGTTAATTTAATTGCTCTCAGCAATTGAATGAGTTTTTTACTTCTATTTGATATCCATCATTAATTTTTCGTAAATAGTTTATAAAACGGAACATTGTAAATTTCCAAAATTTTTATCATGTATCGACTAAAACAATAATTTCATCTAATAAAAAAATAACCTAAATTAAAATTAACTAAGAAAGGCTCATGAAGTAAAAATAGGGAGCTTTATTTAAATTGAAAATAATTATTTTTGACTTTATGTATACAAATATTCAGAGGCCAGAAATAATAATAATAATAATAAAGCTTGCAAAATCCTTAAACATTTTATTTTAACCTCGTATGTTTACTCTCTGTATTATTATTATTATTTTCGTAACTCTTATTTTATATTGAATGATTCTTTTTTCCACACATTTTTCCGAATTAACATATAACTGTAACAGCATTGTCACCCTTTTGATAATGATGATTGTTTACCTATGAATTGTTAGATAAAATACCATATCGTTGTACTACTTTTAATAGTAATGGTTAATATTGCACAGATTGAACAATAAAATTAAAATATTTTTGGTCTTAAAATATAATAAAAAATGCATTTTATATAAAAAATGTATTTAATATGCAAAATATTTAAAGTATAAAATACATTTATGGTAAAAAATATATTTTATGTATAAAATATATTTTAAAATATTATGGACATCATATATTTGATTTACAACTTATGAACTGAAGCACTTCTAATTATTTAATAAAATCGTTTTAGTTTTATTATTTATAATAACAATTTGAAATTCAATCCTAACGTTTTTTCTCCATTTCAATGTATATTTTTTTCCTCGATTGTTGTATTATATATATTTTAGAAATTAATTTTGAATTTTTTTTCTTTCAGATACGTGCTTGCTTCCAGCCGTTCATTTGAAATATATTGTCACCCTCAAGTCATATTGATTGTTTTGATTCTGTATTTCCTATTTCGAAGAATTAAATAATTTTTTTTTTTTTGACATTTGTGAATGTAATTTTTTTAAACAATTCAAGCAATTTTCTACACAGAAAAAAAAATAAAACCATCTAAACATATTTTAAATATTAATATACATTGATAACAATAATCGAACAAAAAAAATCTGAGTGCCGTAAAAGTAACCTAATTCATTTTAAAATCCATTATCAGAAGTTGATAAAATCACTACACACAAGATAGGATTTTGACGTCATTGACCTGGCGAACTTGGCTAGAAGCCCACTAGCGCCAAACACGCCAAAGCATCGCTGTAACCTACCGTCTTGATACGATTTGCGGGTAAGCTTATGATTGTTTTCGGCTTCTACGTAGAGCTACGTTTCAATACATTATCAAAAGTTGTATTAAAAAGAGTGATAAATACTATCTTTCAAGTGATATAGTTTAAAGATGATTTTCTCACATGTTTTTTAGTTGAGGATAGATCGAATTTGCCAAGTAATATATAGCTATCCAGGTGTGAAATGTTGTAAACAGTTAGGCTTAGCGTTCAGCATGGGTTTGTTTACGTTTTTCTACCGCCAATATGGGAGCAATAACACACGTTTTCTTTCATGTTTATGTTAATTTTATTGCATCAAGTGTTTATCTATATCATAACTGTAATATAAGGTCCAATGTTTATCTAGTTAATTAGCTATTGGCTCTAAAATGAACAAATAGATGAAACTATGATTTTCTTGCAGGAATAGCGATTAACAACGCTATTTTTTCACTTACCTATACGATAGATGGTTATTATTTCCTTCTTAGATAACTAAAATAATTAATCATTTAAATTACTTGAAATTAAGTGGAAAAATGCTAAAAGTACTAAAAAATTTGTAGTCAAAATATGGAAGATGCTCATAAAAATATTCTTAAAAATAGTATAATAATTTCATCATATAATTAATTACATTCTGCATTTTTACTTTTTAAAATGTCTTACGATATGTTTTAGAAACCATGATAAATGATGAATTGTGTGATTCTTTGTCTATTGCTAAAAAGATAACATTTAATTCACGAATACAGAATACTTATTGTTGAAATTTGCTGTGGAAATAGCTAAATTTATACATCAACAGTGTACAGGAAGATAAAATTTCATCATGATTATAACACATTTTTGGTGTCACTAATCTTTTCGAATAGTATTGCTTATTTAGGTTTATTATGTATATTGATAAAATGAAACAAATTGATCATTCCCTTCCCCCCTATATGTTTGCTTTATATAATCTTCAGTGCTTAAATTGTTAAAACAGTGTTGAATTTGACAAAGTATACTTCTTATGGGACTAATTAGTGAGCTTCCTTCATCCAATTTTGGCACATTCCTCTATTTATTAAGAGATCTTGCATGTTTATACAGAATAATAAAACGATGAACTTGTAAGGAAATTGAAAGGAACGTCAAAGGATATTTCAAAGTAAAGGAGTTAAATTAAATCTGATTTGGAATTAGATGAAACACATAAATTTAATTTATAAATTAATCATCTATATAGACACACTAATATATTATACACTGCAACTACTCAACTTGGTTAAGTAGTTCAAATATTTTAATTGAGATGTAAAGCTTTTGCAGGTATCAGGTATAATTATAAAAAAATTGCATTAATTGATTCCAGGTTGTTTTAAGGATTAAACACACAAAGGGCATAGTAATATTTTTCATTACCTTGCCTTAATAGCAAATTAAATGTGGTAAAATTTTACAAATAATGCCTTCTCTCTCAAATGTTGGCCTTTGCACATCTGCGTACTTCCCAGGATTCATATCATTTTCATTATAATATTGGCTTTATAAAGTTTATATTTTATTTTTTTCGTCCATTGTAATTCTCATAGTTTTTGACTTGTCTATGTCTAAAACATAATTATTTCCTTTTTCTTCTAATTACATCAGTAATATTGGATAACAAACAGAAACCAAAATAAATATTTCTTATATGTAAAATTTTTTCTTATAAAATAAAAAATTGATTTTTAAACTTATATTAGGATATCTCAAGTGAATCCTTTAATTTTGTAAGCATTATGATATTAATTATATTACAGAATGAGCTGTTAAATTTATATAACATGAAATACTCTTTGGCATCACATATTTAGAAATTAAAATAAATAAATAAATGAAAGTTTCTACAAGTCTGAATTTCTGGTACTCTTATCTCCATTTATCATTAAAACAAATAATATTTTTGAAAAATTCATATTTTGGATGATATATTTTTTTCTTCCTTTTTCATTTTTTTTTCTAAATAAACATGGATTAGAAACAGTCTTGAAAATTTTATTTTAAACTATTGGTTAAATAAAATATCACTTTCTTATCAAAAAAATTAAAAATAAAATGTACTTTTTTTTTCAGCCTCTTTCATTTTTTTACACATGGGAATATCTATTTTTTAATGATATTAATAATAAATCTTATTATTCATTTGATAATACTGTTAAAAAGGAGAATAAAATTATTTACTGAGCATTTATTGACTTAATAATAAACTGAGGGAAAACTGTAACTATACCATATATACAAAGAGAAATTAGTACAGAATCTAGATGATCATGTCTGATTTTTACAAGCTTAAAAAATTTATACAAGCTTCGTTTATATAAATTTTTGTTCAGCTTGCAAGCATAATAAATGCTCTATTAATGAATTACAAAAACATTAACTGTTACATTATATAAATAAACTTTTTTAGTTCTTTATTTTTTCATACAAGTTTAGTAACTAATATTTATCTTTTTAAAATTTCTTATTCTTGATTATTTTAAAATATTTATTGAAAGATCCTGTAATGGTCTCGTTCACTGAATGCCTTTATCTTTCTATTCAGTGACTATTGTTTCATAATCATGACTACAAGACCTTATTTGCGAAGTTCTTTAGCTAGATCTTTGTATGAAAAGATGGTAAGAGATGACAATTTGAGGCACCTAGATAAATCAAAGGTATGCTGGTTTCATTAAATTTTATTCTACTAATAACTATAAAATTCCTTAACATTTTTTATTACATTTACTGTAGTGGACACTAATTTCTAAAGATATTCTTTATATATTTGATGATATTAAAATTTTGTAAGTTTATGATATGTCAAATTTCAGAATTTGTTCAAATGTGAACTGATTTCCAAAATAATTTATTTCAGATTGTAAATTGGCTTAATGTTTCATGGAAATGCATAAATTGTTGGTTTTAATAACTTTTCTGGTGCATAATTTTAGATTATACAAAATATTTTTAGGAAAATCCACAGAATTTCATTTTAAAAAATTTGTTTGAATTAATATTGAATATAAAATTCTGAATAATATTTTAATTATTTCTTTCAAGTTAAAAAAAGACAAAGGCAAGATTGCAATTATTATGTTTCCACAGCATAAATTAACATTTAGTTTATAAAATCTTCTTATAAGAAAAATTGGATAGGTTTCATTTACTTTCTGTTTGTAACAAAATGTTTAAACATTTGAGAATTATGAGAAGTAATTAAACAAACAAGACAATAAAAAAATTAACTTAGGATTGCTTTTCATTTCATTTTTATTAATGTTTTTGTATTCATATTAAAAATTATATTACTACACTAAGTCAGATTTTCTTAAATAATTATCCATGTAAAAACCAGAAATATATATACATGAAGTATAGTTCTGTTCATTTTAAAAGAGAGAAAGAAAATTTCCAGTTTTAATAATTTCCATCAAACTATTAAATGAGTACTGTATATAGAAATTATAATTGTAAATTAAAAAATAACAAGAAGCTATTATTAAAACAATGTTATGACATAATAAAAGTAGTCAATTTTTCCTTATGTGAGAATTGTTATATCTATTATTTATTATGTCAATTAAGTAATGAAATTTTTTTGATTAAAAGCTTTAAAATTATATAAATTTTGAAATTTTCATTATTTTCTTAACTAGAAAAGAAACTTCTATTAAATTCGCCATTTAGGATTTTGTTTTGTAAAAAAAATTATATTTATAATATATATAATTGAAATAGCTGGAAGAATTATTGTAATGATTGGTAATCATTTATATTTATTAATGTTATAGTAATTTTTTGTTTATTAATTATTTTAATGATATCTCTGCATATTTGCTGTTTGGAATTGATTGAATTTGCCATTTAGAAAAAATTCTTGTAGATAATAGATTTTGTAGCAGAAAAAGAGAGATAAAAGTATTATCATTCTGCATTTAATAGATTAACTAAATGAGAAAGGAGTTTAAATGGAAAATTTAATGGAAAAAAATAGAAAAAGTATACAACTAAAAACTTGCAGAAAATAGGGAAATAATAATTAAGAAGTTTACTATGCTTTAAATGGATTTGTATCATAACATAAGAGAAAAAAAATGGTTCTATATAAAGCTTCTTTTTTTGTATATATGGTTATTTATAAAATGCTAAATCTCTATGCAATATATATTCTTTATTCTGAGTAAAATAAAAAATACAGGACAAAAACAATATACTTAATTTTCAAAAATGCAGTTTTGAATCTAAAAAAAGCAATACTACACAACAAAATAAAACATATTTTTATAATTTTTTAAACAAAATTTACTTTAATTAATTTATATTTTTAATATGTATTTATTCACTTTCAAACTATTGACATGTATTTATAATTAATGTTAAAAGATTGGATAACTGTAAATTTTTAATGATATTGAGATCAAATGCTTAAAAATCTTATCTACATACATTTATATTGCATTTATGAAATTCATTATATGTGAACTGGAATTTTTAATTAATGCTTTTTTATATTTATTATATTTGAATATATATAATTCAGTATTTATATAGACATTCTTCATCTTTAATCAAACATATAAAGAAGATATCTTCTAGAATTAGTGGAATATAGTTTTATGGGACAGTAAAATATTCTAAATAAAATACATTTTAAGTGTACATTTTTTCAGAATTCTTTTCTAAGAAATGAAATTTTCTAGCATTAAAAATATGACAAAATATAAATGCTTCTCAACTTGCATAAAGATTTGATTAAAATAAATTTCAAATTTGAAATAAATAAATTAAATTCACTTTCTACATTTTTCATCTAATTAAATAAATTAGGAATATATTTATTTAATTTCTTTAGAAAAACATTTATAGTTTTTAGATAATTTTTTAATCAAGATATCATATTTTAGATTTTTTTATTGCCTTGTGACAATATTGTAGTCATTGAAATAGAAAATACCAATTTAAAAATTAGAATCAGAATTATAAAAATTGTAAGTTCAATAGAATTGTGTTCTTATTATAATAATTTTTAAAAATAATTTATTTCATTTTACACAGGCATTAAATGAATTAAATATTTCCATTTTCTGGAACATTTTAGAATTTACATATTTTAGGATTAAAAATGAGCAAATTAATTTATGGTGGAATATATTTTATATCTCTTATAAGAAAATTATATATGATAGATTTTTTTATTTGTATTGTATTAAGAGTGATTGAAATAAATAAAATTTTATTTTAATTCAGTTTTGTTTATATGTTTTAATAAAGCAGAAATAACTTTTTAATAATTTTTTTAAATAGAAATGTTGTAAAGAAAAATTAAAGATATTAATTTAACTGAACTTTATATGCATACCTTCAAAAATGTGTAAACATTTCACAAATCAGTTAGATTTAAGCTTAGTATTTTCATATTTATGTTGGGGGTCTTGATACATATTACATCTTTGGACTTGTTATCAATTTCCATCATTTCTGTATGTATCTCAAGAATAGATATAAATAATTGAAATGTTATTCAGTTATTGAATGACAAAAAAAAAAAAAAGAATTTGTCTAGCCAAAATTTAATTTAAAATTTAAGCTTTTATGTGTTGTAATATCATTCAATTGAGAAAAAACCTGAGTAAGCTCTAGAAATGTGAGCTTTCAATAAATATTCAAATTTATACTGTTGAGATTTAAATAAAAATAAATTGCATACTACTAAGTAAAGGGGGAAAAAATCCCTCTTATTGTACTAATGGGAAAATAACAAACAAGCAAGGGGAAAAAAACCAAGATGAAAGGAAGTGAGTGCATCAATATTTTATTCAAACTAGCTGCTGAAACTTGCAGACAGCTACTTTTAAAGAAAGACAGCTATTTATTAAAAAAAGACAGGTGTTTATAAAAGAAAGACAGCTATTAGACAGTTACTATTAATGAAAAATTTTGTGTAATAATGATATGAAAATGAAGTTACCCATAAATTTACAATGCATGATATTTGTAGATCATAATTTTTTTAAACTAATTTTTAATGGGATCTTGGAAGAAACGTGTTATTCATTTACTCTTACAACTAGACAACCAATATGCAGTACTATCAAAATAATAAAATTTTCAAAATGTGTTATAATAAAAAAAAACATTTTTTTTTATTTGTAACACTGAGGTTAAAGACTAAGTGAAATATGTAAAAAATATCTAGCACTTAATCTTTTCAGTGCAGATTTCAAATAATTGAAACTTTGTGATACATTACAAATATGCCCCATTAGATGTAGAATTATATATTGAAAGAAAAGAAATTTTATATCATTAATTCCTTTATCAAATAGTTCATATGCAGTTTAAAATAATTGTGACAGCAGCAAGTTAATCTATTATAAGTAAAACTATTAAGCACATATGATTTTGTATATAAGACTTAAAAAGCTTAATATATTTAACACTCCCCCTGTACTAACTTTATTTTTTAAGATTGAATTGTTTTTTTAAAATCATCAGCAACCTAACCAAGAACTGAATGCATTTTTAAAATTAATATTTTTTTAAAAAATGTATATAAGTTAATATTTTAAAAGATGAAATGAAAAACTAAGATATATTAAGTTTTTAAATTATTTTGATGAATTTTTTTCGATTGTCTTTTAATAAATTTTTTAAAACACTCTGTATGTAGTTATTCGTACATTACTTCTTTAGTATCTTTACGTCTTCAAATATTTAATGCATTCACTTTTGGAGTAATTGTGTCCATATTATATAAAAGAAAGAAAGATAGAATTATTGCATACTAAGCAAGATAAACTGTTTGCTTAACTTTGAATAGTGATGTCCCACTTATTGTTAAATTTCATTGTTAGAAAGAATTCAATGCAGTATTGCCGTAAAAGTATTATTTCAAATCTTTTTTTACAGCAAAACATATTTGTAAAATGTGTGAAAAATATGTATATGTATAAAAATAAAACATGAAAGCCAGCACATGGTTGTCCCGGCAAAACAGTTTTCAAGAAACCAATCTGACTTTGACAATCAGACAGGGATAAAGAGTTTCTTCTTAGATAATGTTTTGGTTTTTTATCATGTCAGAACATGATGTTGTTTTTGTGATAAAGTGTTTGGCTTTAACAAAAATACGTAGGCGAAAAATAAAAATTTAATTAAATGCACGAGCCTCTCAAAAAATCAGCATTTAATAACGCGTTATCATTGCATTTACCAAAGCTCCGATTAAAAAAATTATGACTTCAGCAAATAAATCCTAAAAAAATGTCATTTTGATTGCGTGATTATTAGAAATGAAATAAATAGGAGATGTGATATTTTTATAAACAATCAATGCGAGACAAAGTTGTTGGATCGTTTGCAATACCAAAGTGACTCATTCAATGAAACAATTGAAATGAATAAAAATATAATCTAACTTGCATGAGCACGTGGTGCTTGGCCGTTCAAGAAATCATGTTCTGACTCGATACATTGAAATATGCATAGCAGATTTCATTTTAATCTTTATTTGTTTTTGTTTTCAATAATTTTGAATAAACTAGCAACGCCATAGTTGAAAATAGATTTTCAATAAGAAAATGAATGTAAAATTTTACTTTTAATATTTTATATCAAAGATTTTTTCTATAAAATGCATTTATTTAAAATTAGTTAAATCCTTCCCTGCAAAATGTGCGATCCTTAATAAACGATATTTAAAGCCGTTATTGAGTTATTTCATGATTTTTTTCAATTGAATAAATTAAGAATTATCATTAATATTCATCTTACGTATGCATTAATCTTTGCTATTTATTTCTATTGATAATAAAGAAGAATGTTTGTGTGTGTGGCAGTTTGCAGGGGAGACTATTTGTTGAATAATTATCAAATTCGTTATAACTGTACTTCGGAGGATGGGAATGTATATTTCTAAGCGATTTGTTTCAAGTTTTATTTCATTATAAATTCAATAACAAATTAGAATTTTTCTGTATTAGCTTCCGGAATTATAACTATTCAAAACTGATCCCCCATCATTTTAAATTAATTTTTTAAAAATTTTATTTCTAAATTTTGACTATTAAGATATTTTTATCCAAATTTTCTTTACAAATTTTTTTGTAGTGAAATGTTATCATTTTTCCATTGTTTCATCAAAGGTTTAATCACATAATTTTTTTATCATTATTAAAAGTTAAAGGAGAAAAATTTCATTAATTGTCTACTCTACTTAAAATTAAAAAAATAAAGTTAAAGCGTCGAAATGGTTATGTTCTTCGTGTTTTTGGATTTTACTAAGATAAACAAACCAGATGTCTGGATATTAAAATAATGCGACTGTAATGTCGAACACGATTTTATCCTTTAATATATTTAAATGAAGTAATCATGAATACCCGAAATTTAAATAAATGAAATATAGCCTACATTCCCAACAAACCTGGATGCTAAAGGCGAGTAATTACAAATTAACTGCTGGGAACGTTAATAATCAAATAATTCTTTAATGTTATAACTTTTGAGTATTTAAAATTATTCTAAACTTTACATTGTAATTGATTTTCAGTTCAATCATAAACTCTTTAATTAATGACGTAAAAAAGAATCGAGATTAATCGATCAAAAGTTAATAAATAAGAATTTATAAAATATTATCGAGAAGTGTAACAATTATCTGACACATCATTCTAGAAATTATGAAGTATTCAAATGATAACGATTATTAATCTTTTCCTTACATTTCAACCATGTTATATACACACATCTATCTATTTATATATATATATATATTGCGCGATCTAACCTCATTTTGTCAAACAATGTGCTGAATTACGACTTAATAGCTTTGAAAATAAAATTGACTCATTTGAATTAGTTTTGTGTCAGAAATATCTGTTTAATCCAAGAATTCGATTCACTGTAATATTTTATTTCATACATTTTTCAGGAAATTTTTTTACATCCTAATTATTGTCTGCTGTTTCGAAGTATCAATTGGGTTTAAAATAATCTACAATAAATATTAAATGTCGGGTATTTCTTGAAAAAGAAAAGAAATACATTGAAAATTTGGTGCATTTAATTGAAATGTGTTTATAAAAAATGTATTTAATTGTTAAATGAATAATACATTAAAATATTTTGTTATTCAGAATTTTATATTAGAATTTACAACTTTATACATTTTCTAGAAAAATATATCTATTATCGTCTGCTGTTTCGAAATATCCATCGAAAATATCGTTTGAGATAATTTGCAGTAAATAATAAGTTTTGCTTGTTTCCTTAAAAGGGGGTGGGAAGCATTTGAATATTGGTATATTTTATCGAAATCATTGAAATACTTATAACTTATTAAAAAAAACTGTAATTTAAGGAGTTTTTTCAAATCCGCCATTCTAAGATTTTATGAGTGAATTTATTTATTTTCGTGTTATCTTCTCAGAGTATACCTTAATATTAGTTGAGGATTTCCTTTTTATTTAGTTTAAGTTTGTGTTTTGGAATAGTATTAATGGCAATGTATAGCATAAATTTGTTTTTAAATTAAGAAGGAAAGAAGAAGAAAAAAGTTGATTGTCACAATTTATTTTCCTTTCTGATGAAGTGTTCCATTTCGTTCTTTATTCTCATTTCATTTTGTTCTATATTTCATCATTCATTTAAGCGGTTTGAGAAAATTTTATTTCTTTATTTTTGAGCATTTTTATGTTGCTTTGTTTTTTATAAATAACTTTTGCTGTCTTGAAAAATAAATATTTTTTCTCTTTTTTTATTTTTATAATTATCTTTTAATTGTTTTAAATATTTCTTTTAAACTTTCAGTTTGCAACTTATTTGTTAATGAGATTTTCTTTTTTAGATCAACAATAAATTCTAATCTGCCTAATGATTAAATATTCACGTTATTATGATCTGCGTTTTGTATTTTGACACTGATATGGAAGTAAAATACCTAAAAAATTAAAATAAATAAAAATATTATTAACATATACAATTTTTTAAAGAAATCCTGATGCTAAAACGATGTAATAAAGAGCATATATCGAGTATTAGTCGATATCTTTAAAAAATAAGGCAGAGAGTAGACAATTTTTGTAAATTTTTGAAATGACAAAATTCTTTTTTGCCATCTAATAATAATTTGGAATCGTTCTGCCCATCTCACATGCTACTCATAATTCATCGATTTTAATCAAACAAATTTTAATATTATTCAACTGTCGTATTAAATTAATTCTTAGTTATTAGGACGATTGGTTTAAACAAAATTATGTAATTTTATTTTAACCTATAGTTTAAAATAAGTAGTTCCATAGTTTGAAATGAGTAAAAAAGACTTTAACTTCTAAATTTTTATGAGTGTAGTAAAAGTCAATTTTTTAAAATTTAAAATAAAATCTGTACATAATTTAATTTTTCAATCTATCATTATAAGGGTATCAACATTCTTTGTATGGCTAGTTTCATGAGAAAAGTATTGAGGATAACAGCGAGAAGGTATTTTAATGCTGAAAGCTTTAAAAGGACAAGAATTTATTATGAAATATTTAGGCTATTTGATTACCTAAAATTAATTCCTCCTAAACGTAAAACATTTATTTATTTCTGTTTGTATAAAATTGCACTCTATTAAATTTTCAGTGAAGAATTTAATTTCTATACTGAGTGAGTTTCTGTTTTAACAAAAGTTGAATAAATCTACAAAATTGAATCAAGTCTCAGAAAAAAAGAAAAATTGTTAAAAACCAATGTGTACTCTGGCTTCGTTAGAAAATAACTATAATAAGAATAAACAGTTGTTGAAATAAAAAAAAAATTAAAAAAATCTTTATTAAAACGGTTACGCCAAAAAATAAACTAGGAAATATATTATTTTATTAAATAAATTCTTATAATTCATTTTTAAAATGTCAGTGATTCAAATATACAACACTGCGCATTATAATAATAGAATTTGTCACTGTTCATTCTGTTAGTTATTCAGTTCAGTGATTAAGTTCTATTGATTTAAACAAATTAAGTTATTATCATGTCATGATGTTGTTTTTGGAATGAAGTTTTTGGCGTCAGCAAAAATCTGTAGACCAAAAATAAAAATTTTGTTATCTGCACGAGCATCTCAAAAAAAAATCAGCTTTTAATAACACGTTGCCATTGCATTCACAAAAGCTCTGATTTTTTAAAAAATAAGTAAATGACTACATCCAATAAAACCGAGAAAAATGTCATTTTGAGCATGTGATGATATGAAATGAAATAAATAGGAAATGTGATATTTTTTAAACAATAAATGCGAGACAAAGTTTTTTGGATCGTTTGCCATACTAAAGTGACTCATTCAATGAAACCATTAAAATGAATAAAAATATAATTTAACTCGCACGAGCACGTGATGCTTGGCCGTTCGAGAAATAATGTTCTGACATGGTATATTGAAATATGCAAAGCGGATTTCGTTGTAATCTTTTTTTTCTATGCAGAGTCTTCTGACAGTATACCAATTCCTTATAATGTAAGGATTTTTAGATGTAATAATAATGTAGGCCCTAAGGTCTAAAAAAGGGATACAGTTTTTTTTCTCATATATTTATATTTTTAAAAATAAAAGTGTTCTCATTTTCAATAAAATGAATTAGAACAAAAAAAAAAGAACTTTATTAAACATATTTCTACTGTCCTTCAAAAACGAAGTTATTAAATAATTTATTTAAAAATTGATTATTAAGTTATTAATTTAAAAATCTTAATGATACAAATAGGCATCACTGTACAATGTATAGTGTACACCTAAAATTTAATTTTACTAATTCATTCAAATACCAGTAGGTAATTTTAGGTAATCCATTGGCAACTTTTTTCTGCTTCGCAACGTCTCGCAGACGACACACGAAATTCGCATGACGCAAAACTATCAACTTTCTTGTGCACGCACGTCTCAAATGTGGGGACAGTTTTTTCTATAAACTGTATCGCTCGTGAGCCACGTGCCATGCCCTACTTTCAAGTTTTTGTTCATCTGGGGGGCCTCTTTTTTAGGGGCTGGCCCCCTTTTAAGAAAAGAAGGGCAACTTCACCCCACACGCGTCTTGAAGTTTATAATGCACACAATTTTTTTGGTTTGATATTCGGGTATTGTGAAGAACCCTGCTA
Source organism: Argiope argentata (assembly GCA_026289955.1). NCBI lineage: Eukaryota > Metazoa > Arthropoda > Arachnida > Araneae > Araneidae > Argiope > Argiope argentata. Next base: position 3,334,465 of record JAOUZG010007398.1, on the reverse strand, counting down.
CCCATATGCTTCACGGCTTAACATTTTACAATTTTTTTTAATTTCAATTTTTTTTTTTATCTTTTACAATTGTACATACCTCACGGCATCTGTACTTTTAACCTATTTCGGGGTTGTTGAACACAGGTGTGACTTTGTGAATCATCCTTCGAATTTCCGTTTAATAGGTGAATTTCTTTGACTATTCGAGTGCGCTTTATTCTATTTCGATTCGAAGGACCCCCTCGAGTCATGCCGAATAGAAAGAGATAGAGAAAGAGGCAGATTACTGATTTTCTTCAACTGAAAAGAACTCTGTGCTTGGGACCATTTTTTAAATTTTATTACTTGCCGCCTTTGGCGACCTATTTGTTCACTTGAATATTAACTATTTTGGTTTTAAACTATTAATGCAGGAAACATTTATTATCGTGTCAGAACCGGATATTGTATTAGGAATGAGATTTTGTGGCGTCAAAGATGATGCGTAGGTGAAAAAATAAAAATTTTATTATCTGCACGAGCATCTCAAAAAATCAGCTTTTAATAACGTGATGCCATCTCATGTACAAAAGCTCTGGTTTTTTTTTAAAAAATTATTACTACCGCAGATAAAACCTAGGAAAATGTCATTTTGAGCACGCGATTATATGAAATGTAATAAATAATAAATGGGATATTTTTTTAAACAATAAATGCGAGACAAAGTTTTTTTGGATCGTTTGCAATACTAAAGAGATTCAATCGACGAAACCATTTAAATGAATCAAAATATAATTTAACTCGCACGAGCACGTGGTGCTTGGCCGCTCAAGAAATGATGTTATGACATGATACATTGAAATATGTATAGAAGATTTCGTTTTAATCTTTTATTTAAAATTTTGCTTTGTTATTTGATAAGACTAAAAAGTGTGAATTTAGTAAAATCAGTATACTACAAATTATTGTGCTACAAATTGAAAAGTGCATATACTACGCAATAAAAGTAGAAATAAAACTCGTATTTCCGAATTAATGTCCAGTAAAATTAGTATTTTTAAATCTTAAATTCAATATTGGAATTGAATTGAAGGGTTTGAAAATTTAATGTAATTAGCTTCAATTTTCTCTGGACATTAAAAATATTGTTATAGATTATGTGTAGTATTTAATCCAAAGCAAGTAATATATATTTTTTAAAGTCAATTACTATTTAGATCAACAAAGATTTTTTTATTTACTTTTTATTAAATAATTACAATTAATATAAAGTTTATCAAAAAATGATTGATTTTCGCGGGAGTTGAACTCACATTCTTCACCTTCACGGGGAAAATACTGAAATCCTCGCATTTTATCGATTGAGCTACTGCTTTTTGATTTCAATTTTCATTACAAACTGCAAAAACTCTATTTAAATTATTAAGAATTAATTAAATTTAATTAAGGAATTATGATTTGAAAAAACCGTATTAACATCAAGTGTCATCCACAACAAGTTTAAAAAAATGTATTTGATCTTAAGTGGATGAATAAAAGGTATTTTATAAACGATTGAAATTTTAAACAACTAATAGTAGGAATCGAAATAAGAAAATAAAGTGTGCAAGGAAAAAATAAAAGTTATCTCATCAAAAAATAACTTCTGGAGTTTTAACCTATTAACTGCGGCGACTTTTTTCGGAAATCCATATCTAAATTGTCATAAACATTATATATATATATATATAACTGTCATTGAAAAAACCTTTCTTGAAATAGTAGCACTTCTTCCATGACGAGTCTTCAAAAACAACAAACTGGTTAAGATAATGTAAAAATCAATTTTGTGATAGAATATTTAAGATATAAATGAAAAACTTCATAAACGCTTAATTAATTTAACTTAAATTTTAATTAAGTTATGGTCTTTGGAAAAATTGACATTGGCCGGTGGTACATATGACAAACACATAAAATTTCAGCTTATATTAATCATGAATTATAAAAATCTTTTTTTAATCGATGTATAAAATAGGTTGTCAAGAAAACGTTGCAAAAGTATTCCTTTGCTTTTGGAGTACTATTATAAAAATATTTAATAGAAATAAAGTTCATATGTTTTATTTTTATTCTAAGTGAATCCTACATTTTCTGATATTTTTAAAAATCTTTGTTTCACGTGGTTTTTATTAGCTAATTTTATTCATGCCTTGAGCATCAAACTCATTATTCAAGAAACAAAAGGAATAGTTAAATGCACGCACAAGAAATATTTTTATTTTTGAATGAATATTCTGTAGTAAAACTAAATGTAATGTTTTGTCATGCAATATTTGATGGTTTTGTCGGGCGCTTTTCTTGAATTTTGTATTATTCGGCTCGAAAAATTTATCATTTTCTTGTTTCCAAAAATGTCCATGAGCACTCAGTCTTGGAAATCTTCAACAAAACTAAATAATAGTTTTGAAATGCTATATTTAATAGTTTTATACAAGTTTAGAGAAAAAAATGATTTTTTTTCTGACTTTGTCTTTCAGTTTCAATAATTTATAATTTTCTTATTTCCAAAAATAGTGTCTATGAGCACTTGGTTTTTGAAATCTTTAATAAAACTAAATAATAGTCTTGTAATGCTATATTTAATGGTTTTGTACGAGTTTACAGAGAAAATATTGGCGCTTTTCTAGTAATTTTATTTCATTCAGTTCGATAAATTTATCATTTTCTTATTTCCAAAAATAGTGTCTATGAGTATTCAGTTTTTAAAATCTTTAACAAAATTAAATAATAGTTTTTAAATGCTATATTTAATGGTTTTGTACGAGTTTAGAGAGAGAACAGATAATTATTTTTTTCTGACTTTGTCTTTTAGCTTCAATAATTTATTTTTTTCTTATTTCTAAAAATAGTGTCTATGAGCACTTAGTCATGGAAACCTTTGAAAGAATTAAATATTAGTTTTGCTTTGCTATATTTGATGGTTTTGTACGAATTTAGAGAGAAAAAAAATTACGCTTTTCGTGTAATTTTATGTCCTTCATTTCGAACAATTTATCATTTTCTTATTTCCAAAAATGATGCCTATGAGTAATACTCAGTCATGGAAATCTTTAACAAAATTACATAGTAGTTTTGTTATGCTGTATTTAATTTTTTTGTACGAGTTTAGAGGGCTAAAAAAAGAAGGATTTTTTTCCTAATTTGATTTCTCTTAGCTCCAATAGTTTATCAGTTTCTCTTTTTCCAAAAATAGTGACTATGAGCACTTGCTCCCTGAAATCTTTAACAAAATTAAATAAAAATTTTATAATGCTGTATTTGATGATTAGAGAGAGAAAAGGAACGATTTTCTTCTGATTTTATATCTTTCAGCTCCAACACTCTATCATTTTCTTATTTCCAAAAATGATGTCTATGAGTACTCAATCATGGAAATCTTTAATAAAACTAAATAATAGTTTTGTAATGCTGTATTTGAAGGTTTTGAACGATTTTAGAAGGGGGTGGAGAACGATTTTTCCCCTAATTTTATATTTTTCAGCTCCAACAATATCCTTCTCTTATTTCCAAAAATGATGTCTATGAGTATTCACTCATGGAAATATGCTGTATTTGAAGGTTTTGTACGATTTTAAAAGGGGGGGGGGAGGAAAGAACGATTTTCCCTCTAATTTTATATTTTTCAGCTCCATTTATCATTTTTTTTCTTCCAAAAATAGTGTCTATGAACACTCAGTCATAGGAATCTTTAATTTTCTCTCTTCTAGCTTCATATATCTTTAATCATGCATGAAATTACTAAAAGGGGTAGTGTAATACTTTAATGGGGTTTATCACAATCTCAGCTTTCCTGTTCCCCAGATATTAGATATCCGAGTATCCTCGGCGACATCTGATTATGTCCCCCCACCCACCTATATGAATCCCTCCCTGTTCCCTGTGCGGGGATCTTAAAAGTATTTTGACGACAAAATGAGCTGACGGAGGAGAACATTATGTTTTTCCTACCATATTACTCCCCGAAAAACCTGCGACAGCATCATTATGAATATTAATGATGGCCGCAGTCGGGAACTTCTGAAGATAATTTCATTTAACTTATCGCCGGTGTGCTGATGCCAGCGCAAGAAGGAGGTGGGGTCTTCCACCCCCATTTTTCAGGGTGCATTACCAGACCCCCTGAACCAGAAGCTAAAGAGGAGACGTCTTGCCTGCTATTTTTACTGATAACCGAATTAAAGATGAAGCTAATGGAGGAAACTTTCCGTGGGAGAACCAGCTTATTTATCTCTGCTGTGCATATGAGCTCTCCCAGGAAGTTTTTATTTATCTTCCGTGTACCGGAAATCGTGTCGGATATCGTCAATATACAAATGCCGTTAGCTTCCCTGGGCATCGATTGGTCTACCTAGAAGTCCACTGGACTACTGCTCCAAGAGATACCAGGGAATATTTGGAAATTGCATTTGTTTATTGCCGTATTTAATTCATTTCTGATTCGTGCTCATTTGATGTCTTTTGCTTGCTCGGACTTCGATTGGACTGTTGGAATGTGATTCAATGCTAGTTATAAGATGTATATACAAGGGGGGCATTTGCCAATTTTTGTTTTAACAATATTTAATCCCCTTCGGGATTAAGTATTGTAAAAACGGGGTGTTTAACGGATGTCTTTTACTTGCCCAGATCCACTGAATTACAAAATCAATAGCTGTTTTAAAGTTTTACATTTGTGTTTGGTATTACAATGCATAATTTATTTCGGGTTAGTTTTAAGAAGATGTCGTTTACTTGCCTAGTCATCGATTGAACTAGAGTAAAATGATCCTAAATTCAATAGCTATTCCAAATTTATTTTCCTGAGAACATTTGTTTTTTTATTACAATACTTAACTAATTCGTGTTTTATTTTATACTGAATTAATTCCTGATTATGACTTTTACTTGCTTACACTTCGAGCAAATTATCTTGAGGTCCAATGACCACAAATTCAAT
>JAOUZG010007398.1:3312790-3329516 GCA_026289955.1 Argiope argentata | reverse complement strand
TACACTTCGAGCAAATTATCTTGAGGTCCAATGACCACAAATTCAATAAATGTTCTAAATTTATGTGCCTAAGAACACATGTTTTTTATTACAATACTTAATTAATTTATGTTCAACTGAATTAGTTCCTGATTTATGTTCTACTGAATTAACTCCTGATTGTGTTTTTTACTTGCTTACACTTCGAGCAAATTAACGTGAGGTCCAATAACCACAAATTCAATAAATGCTCCTAATTTATGCGCCTAAGAATTTTTATGTTTTTTATTTCGATACTTAATTAATTCATGAATTACGTACTACTGAATTAATTCCTGCTTTATGTTCTACTGAATTAATTCCTGATTGTGTTTTTTTAACTTGCCTAGACGTCGAATGATGTATCTAGAGGTCCAATGACCACAAATTCAACATCTGTTCAAAATTCATGAGCAGGACCTAACTTAGCCAGAGGCATTTTGGGACTGTTGCCCCGGGCCCTCCAAATAGAATAGAAATTTTATATTACGTTTCCTTCTTTAATGAATGTTTTCATTACTAAAGTAGTGAAACAGAGGGACCCCAAAGAAGTTTTTGCCCCGGGCTCCAACTAGGCTAAATCGGACCCTGTTTACGAACCTGAGAACATTTGTGTTTTTTACTATAATACCTAATTAATTCATGATTTATGTTATACTGAATTAATTCCCTATTCATGTTATACTGAATCATTCTGATTTATGTTATACTGAATTAATTCCTGGTTTATGTTATACTGAATTAATTCCTGATTTATGTTATACTGAATTAATTCCTGATTTATGTTATACTGAATTAATTCCTGATTGTGTCTTTTTTTTTACTTGCCTAGACGTCGAGTAAAGTATCTAGAGGTCCAATGACCACAAATTCATTAAATGTTCCTAATTTATATGCCTAAGAAAAATTTGATTTTTATTACAATACTTAATTAATTCATGATTTATGTGCTATTGAATTAATTCCTTGTTGTGTCTTTTACTTGTCTAGGCGTCGATAAAGTATCTATCCAGTGGCTACAAACTGTTCCGAAGTTTCAGTGCTGAAGAACATGTGCCCGTTTGGTTTTTAATTATAAATCTTAACTTATTTGGGGTTTGTGCTCAGTAGTTTATTGTGTTCAAAAGATTTTTCTAGCCTAGTCATCGATTGTACTACCTAGAGGTCCAATGACCACACGCTCAATAACTGACCAAAATTTATGAATCAAAAATATTTGCCTTTTGCTTTTAACATCACCAAACTTAATTCCTGATTTATGTTCATTAAATGTCTTTTGTTTGTTTCGTTATCAATTAATTCAATTGAATTATTATGTTACATACTAATTTCTTTTCTAACTATAGTATGATATGCTAGGGATCATTTGAGTGATTTATATTATTATATTATGGCCGGGATGGCCTGATTGGTAGAGCGTTGGACTCGTACTCCTTAGGTTACGGGTTCGAAACTCACCGGCCAAAAGATTCCCCGAGTGTATGGCGACTGGTGCTCGTAAAATCTGTCGTGGTCGCAAAGTCCTCCTTGTCGAGCAGTAATATCACTGTGGGTACTGGGTCAGAGGTGATCGTTCTCTGTTCCAGGTCTAAATTACGATCTGAGATGTATGAATGAATTTGCATGAATGAAGTCCGCCCCCTAAAAAGAGTTGTGACGTGTGTGCAGCTAAGTCGTACTCTTGGCCCTAGATAGCACTACTTGTAAAATAAGAGACGCTGCTGTCGGCTTAAATCTATTGCTGTTTCAACAGGGAGCTTGCCCATGTCAAGTGCCATAAGTAGCAACAACAACATATTATTATATTATTTAATTCATTCGAATTACGTAGCTAATTTTTTTTATTTATGATAAATAACTGCTATATGTCACACACTTGCTCTAATATATTGGCGTTTTTAAATTTATTATTCAATTTATGTCCTTCTCCTTAGAATGTTCAATTTATTTCAGACTCATTATTGTTGTCATTGCACTTAATGTGTGAATCTTCCTAAATCTGTAATCCATAGATATTTTTTCTCCAATGTTTTAAAATATTTTCACGATATTGAAATTTCCCCTCTTGTTTATTCAGTATAGATTGTTATATTAATGAATGGAGCTTAAAAAACTCTACCTATAAACTCCATTCGAATATTTTACTTCAAAATTGATACTAATAATTTAAATTAATACTGAGGAATGTTAGTAGAGTTTGAAGCTAATGTCTTGTTGAATTGATCAGAATGACAGAAAATAAAAAGTGAGGAAAAAGAGAGAGAGAATAGAAGAATGAATACTAGAAGTAAAAGGAAATGAAATCTTCGATCTTAAATTTCAAGTTATCATGTGTTAACATTATTACTTTTAAGTCATTATTTGTCTTAGTTAGTTTAAGTTATTAACCGGTTTAAACCGGTTTGAAACAATCATGAGTTTTCTCTTTCTTTCTATCCCTCTTTAATATATATAGGTGTATATACATATACGCATAACGATATATATATTTTGAAAAGTTTCATTTTCAATTTTTCTAGCGGGCAAACAAAGTTTTGAAGCTCGACCGATTTTGTGCTGAAATAACAACTAGGATGTCATAGTTCTACGTCAGCCTTTTAAAAACGCATCTGCTTTCAAAGAAGCATCTATTATAATAAAAATGGAGCTCGAAATGCGTTGCTAAGCGCAAAACTAGAGAACGGCTCGACCGATTCGGCTAATTTTTTGTTTAATAGTTTCGTTAAGACACGAGGATGGTTCTTATGGAAAGAAAAAATGAAAAAACTGCGAGGAAAATAGTTAAAACGACACTTTTCTAACTTTCCCGCCAAAAATCTGCATTTCCTTCCCCCACGCCAACTGAGTGAGATAGCAGGAAGTAATAAATTATGATTTGTTTAGAAAGAAATGCGCGAAGTCAGTTGGTTTTCATTCATAGATAACGGGATGTTTAAAAAAGAAACAAAATAGCTGCTTTTATTATTAGTCTGTATGAAGATTTAATCTATGCCTGCTCAAAATAAAATTTCGGCACGGAAGAAAAAAAAAGAATAACAAAGTGAAAATAGGGTTTGTAGAAACAAAATTAGTGAAGAAAAAAAGGATAGAAAAAAAAAGAAAAGAAAAGAAGGATGTGTGTGTATCAATATTATTTCCTCTGTGCGCGGCATTTTCCGAGCTTTTTTTAAACTTTCGCATCTCTTAAAAACCAATTGTCTTTATAGTTTAGTGTGTTTACATTTATGAAAATTTGAATCTCATTATTCTATGAAAATGTAGAATTTTAGACCTTTCCCTCCACCATTTAAGTAAAATATCAATTCCGGGACAATCATTGCTCGGATACAAAGAGAAAGATGAATAGCACAATGAACAGAACATCTGAAGAAAATAATACTAAATAATACTCTAAATGAATTATATGATTATCAAAATTTGTTTGGTTTAAAAATATTTTGATGAAAAACCTGTTATGAGACACAGCTAAATAAAATATTATATGAAAATTTTAGCGAGCATTAATACTGGCGAACCGACTGGTCGCCAAGGGCGGCTAGTACGTAATAATAAAGCAATACCGGTAAAAGCAGGTTAACCTTTTAAAAACGCATCTGCTTACCAGTATTGCATTGTTATTATGTATGTTACTGTCAAAGAAGCATACGTAATAATAATAATGCAATACTGGGAAAAGCAGGTGAAAATATTTTTTGCTCGTGAATTTCGGAGACATCAAAACCTTCTAACCAAAAACAATATTCATTCTCTCACATGATAATAAAAAGATATGAAAGAGTGTGTGAAAGAGAATGGACGAATGAATGTTAGAAAAAAAGATGAAATAGACAAGAATTTGTAATTTAATATTTTTAAGCCATGAACTAATAAGAGATAATGAGAGAAATTCACCTACTTTTGAAACATAAGCAGTAAGAGATTAAGAATTTTCTAGTATTAGTCAATTAGCTGTAATAGAATGAGTGAGTTCCGTTGTAACTTTTTTCATCTTTTCTAATTATTTTAATAATTTTATCTGGAGAATATTTTCCCTATATATTCTTTATTTCCTTGAGTAGTTTGTAAATCGATGGGTTGTTTACTTGTCTAATTGTCGATTAGATTTTTCAAATCTTTTGAAAGCAAAAATTGTTAATAAATGTTTTTAAATATTTCAATTACATTTTACAGTAATTTATTTCGCATAAAATGAAAATAAAGCCTAACGGTCACGAGTACGTTTGAAGTGTGTGAGAAAAATTAATTTTTATCTGTGCGTTGGCATCACGTTGACAAAAACTGAAATTGAAACATTAATTCGTACTGCAAACCAATACTTGAATAGTATACTGTCCAGCACGTATTAATATGAAATGTGACACTTTCTTTAAAAAAATACACGTGAAAAAAGTTTTCTGTGGCGTTTTAAAATAGCTATATTACTAAAAAAAATTATACAGTTTCATTTAAATGCAGAAAATATTATATTTCATAGTTCTTCCATTTCATTCAAAAACGTACTGAACTTTTTACACTTTCCTAGATCTAGTTTTCCCTAAGAGTTAAGTTAATGTTTTATTTTGAGTTTTTGTCCATGTAATGGCAGTGAACTAAAAGCTAATTTTTTCCGAATACTCAGAAACGGCTCGTACAGGTTAAATTTTATTTTCATTTCGTGCGAAGTATATTTTTAGTAAATATAATCAAAATAATTTTTAAAAATTCATTAAAAACAGAAACTTCATTTATAAGATAAAATATTGGTATTATTCAAAAGATAATTTTTTGAGTTTCAAAACAAATGTGTAAAATTCAGTTTTCTTCTGTAATATTTTCAGAAAATATGTCGAAACTTTGCTTAATTTTTAGTTAAAAATAAAATAAAAATAAAAGATTAAAATGAAATCTGCAATGCATATTTCAATGTATCATGTCAAAACATCATTTCTTGAACGGCCAAGCAGCACGTGCTCATGCGAGTTAGATTATATTTTTATCCATTTTAATGGTTTCATCGAATGAGTCACTTTAGTACTGCAAACGATCCAAAAAACTTTGTATAGCATTTATGGTTTTAAAAAAATATCCCATTTCCTATTTATTTCATTTCATATAATCACGCGCTCAAAATGACATTTTTCTAGGCTTTATTGGCTGTAGGCATTAACTTATTTTTTTAATCAGAGCTTTTGTAAATAACAATGACAATGCGTTATTAAAAGCTGATTTTTTGAGATGCTCCTACAGATAATAAGATTTTTATTTTTCGCCTACGGATTAAAATGTTTATTTTTCACCTACGGATTTTTGTTGACGCCAGTGAACATCATTCCTAAAACAATATCATGTTCTGACATAATAATAAAAAAAGAAAGAAATGATCTTAAATCTACTTTTCTAACCTTCAAGATTTTCATGTGCTAAATTTGGTAGCTGTAGGTGAAACTGTCTTGCCTTTAGTACTCTAACTCATGCATACACTTTCATGTTTATTATTAGTATAGATATATTTATTATTAGATAAGATTAAAAAATATGAAATAAATGAATTCATTTTAGTAAAATGTTTGTTCAAACAAATTTAAACTTGCACATAATTCCTTATTCTTTCAAGAAACATCTGGTCAGAATTTGTTAGTTATTCCATTTAATTTTCAGTTATTTTATATTTTAATGCTTCGTCACAGTATTTATTTGTCTTATTGGTTAATCGTAATTCCGCAGATTAAACTTTCTGTTTGATTACAGAATCTTAATTTCATTCACATTTCTTTCCTCTGACTGAGTGAAGTTTTCCATGACGCGAAATGCAAGGAGAGCAGGAATTTTACATATTTCTAATTAAATGCTGGAATTTTATTAGAAATGCCAGAATGTGGCAAGCCGACCTCCTAGTGTTTCTATTAAAATTTTGCTTTTAATTGCGTTAATTTTGAGTTAAATTGCGTTAAATTTTCGTTTAATTAGTTAAGAATTGACTTAAGTATGACTATAAAAGCTTTCTATGAAGTAGTCTTAAACTTTCGTACGATGATTTATTTACATTTGACAGTAAGTTATAAGACTGATTTCTGTATACATACATGAAGACATATATACAATACATTTCTAATCGATGCTTTAGTATAATTATTATAAAAATTCATTTCTAAATCTTATCATAAAACTTATTATGATGCCATTGTTGTATGATTATTTTCAAAATAATTTTTAACATTTGTACTTAATTTTTTTAAACGTAAGAAAATCGAGACACAGAACTATTGTTTGTTATAAAATATTTTCGTTTGAAAATCTTCCGGTGAATATATATATATAAGTGGGAAGTAGAGAAAATTTATGAAGTTATGATTTAAACAAATAATTTATATTATAAATATAAAATGTTATATTATTATAAAGCCTGTTAAAATGTGACTTTACAATAATTATTTTCAAAATATATTAACCTCTTGCCCCATTTTTTAAATTACTTTTTTATATATCAAACTTAGAAAATTCAAGGTACAGAACCATTGTTTTTGTAAAATATTTTCGCTTAAAAATCTTTTGTTAAAGTAGGAAGTAGAAAACATTTACGAAGTTATGACCTAAACAAATAATTTATACTATAAATATGTACTAAAAATTATATTATTATAAAACCTGTTATAATGCGATTGCTCTATAGTTTTTTTCAAAATTATTTTAACCTCTTGTCCATTTTTTTAAAGGACTTTTTTTTTAAACTTGAAAAAATAAAGGTACAGAACTATTATTTTGTAAATTATTATCGCTTAAAAATCTTTTTTAGATGTGAAAAAATAGAGAAAATTTGCAAAATTATGGCCTAAACAAATAATTAATATTATTAATTTTTTTTTTATATTCTTATAAAACCAGTTATGGTCCGAATGTACAATAGTTATTTTTAAAATTATTTTAACCTCTGGTCCCTTTTTTAAATTACTTTTTTTTTCCAAACCTTGAAAACTCAAGGTACAGAGCTATGGTTTTTGTAAAATATTTTCGCTTAAAATTTTTTCGTTGATTATATACAAGTGTGAAGTAGAGAAAATTTACTAAGTTATGATCTAAATAAATAATTATAAAAACATTATATTATTATAAAACTTGGTATGATGCAATTGTACAATAATTATATTCAAAATAATTTTAACCTTCTGTCCCTTTTTTAACGTTACTTAAAAAAAATTATGATCTAAATTTACGAAGTTATGACCTAAATAAATAACTAATATTATAAGTATAAAAAATGGATCTTTCATTTTCATTGGAATCAAAAAATCAAAAACAGCAATCTTTCATAATTTTTTCTGAAAACATTTGGCACCATCCTTTATTCATTATTTTTCTTTCCTTATCATTCTTTATTTATGCACCATCCACAACATCCTTTATTTATTAAAAAAATAGGCACCTTCACACTCTCTGACAAAAAAATTAATCTCATAACTCAAAATGTACTTTTTCTATGGTGAGTATACTCGTTAGTTCCAGTTAACAGGTTAAAGCCTTTCATTCAGTAACGTTGGGAGTAGAGCCTAACAAATAATCTAATGAACTGGCAAATTATTAATAATTAACAAATGCTTTAACAACTACTGACAAATGACTTAATTAACAAATGACTTTAATCTTTAAAAATTAATATTATAAAGATTTAAACATATCTTGATCTTTTATTTTCCATTTACAGTAAATTCAAAAATCAGACAAAACAAGAAGAACATTTTTTCATTATATATTTTTTTCTTAAAAAAAATTAGGTACCATCTCACTCTCTCCGAAAAAAAATCACTCAAGGGTTTAAAAAAAAAAAAAAAACTTCATTTTGTCTTCATTTACAGAAAAAGCAGCAGTTATGTCCTACTTTCGAGATAAAAATGATACAGCAAAGACAAATCATTATGTTTCTCTTATGGAATTTTTCACTCTTAAAATATCAATTTTCATTTCAAAAACCTTCCCACTCAGAAGGCAGGGCTTACTTCAAACATTGTGACATATTAAGTAAAAGAAATATAAAAAAAGAAGAAGAAAAAAAAAAGAAGAAAATATATATATGTGAAGAAAAAAACAACAAATAACAGAAGGGAATTTGATTTTTGGAGACCTTTCAAAAATGTTCTGTGTGGAATTGCAAAAAGGGGCAAAGGGAGGTATTTATCCAGCAACATGATAAATCTCATCGCAGTTTTTAAGTGACTCCATATATTTCACGTGTTAAATTTCCTTTCCCGGCCTTAGCACTGGGGGACTGCAGTAAAAATTGCGTGACAATGCGAATGCAGGATTCGTATTTGTTCCTTTTTTTTTTTTTTTTGATAAGCAGAAAAAAATATGAAAGGATTTTTAATAACTTTTCTGGAGATGCCTTTCAATCTTTCGTAAAAATTGAGGAGAAACGTGCGCAAACTGAAGTAGAGAGTAGGAAATGCGCAGACGCGACTGGAAAAAAAGAATTTGCGCATGATTTATTTAGGCGTGCATAATGTGTGTGTTTTTCGTCTAGATTCTAATGCACAGATTTGTAGCTTTTATGGATTAGGTTTTAAATTTTGTCAAGCGTGAAGAAATTTGCAAAAGAAACTTTTAAAGTAGGTTATTTTTTCAAGTGTATTTATGTCCTCTTGTTGTTGTTGTTACTTGCCATGGACAAGTCCCCCCCTACTGATACAGCAGTAGATTTAAGCCGAAAGGAGCGTCTCTTGTTTTTGAAGTAGCGCCAACTAGGGCCAAGATTACGACTTAGCTACACACTCACCACATTTGCTTGCACAACCCCTTTTTACGGGGAGACACAGTCACTCATCTCACAGATAGCACACAGAAGAACAACCATGCCCGAACAGGGACTCGCAGAACACGAGAAAGGCGCGCTACCTCTGTGCCAGAAAGCCGGCTCTCTTTTGTATGTAATATAGAGAATGTATAGTAATCGTCAAAAAACTCGAACTTGAGATTTTGGAGAATTTCCACATTTTAGACCTCCCTGTGTTCGAAAACTAGATTTTTGGAAAAGTTTCGTCCGTGACAGATATAACTCAAAACACTGATTTAGATGGATCAAATTTGGCATATTGTCTTTGCCGAAAATTTGTAGATCTCTAAAAAAATTTGAGCTCATACTTTTGAGTGGGAGTTTTTCTGTCTAGATGTACAAAAAGAAGTTAACATGGTAATTTCAAAATGAAGAAAGCTAGGTAGATAAAATTATATACCAAAAATTCACATCTATAGCCAAGAAATCCATGGAATTTTGAACATATTCTGATAAAGAATTGGCCATCTATTAATCTTTATATTTCAAAATATCTAAATGCGATAACTCAAGGAGACAAGGACTTAAATCTATTAAATTTGGTATGGTAATTTGGGGCCACAGGTGTAATTTTTGTTCAAATTTTAATTTCAATCTGTCGGAAAAAAATAATCTAAAACACAAATTCGATTTTCGGGTTATATTAATCCCATGCCAGGGATTAATAATCAAATAATTCGCCAAGGATTACAGGATCGATTCTGTAAAAATGGTATATTCACGTCAAAAGTTAATATTTCGTAACTAAAGTACGACAAGGCGTCCTCTGTGATAACACCTGTATTAGAGTGTGCGTGAACAAGTTTTGGGGAAACCACTCCTGCTGGTTTAAAAAACATATTATTTATATTTATTTTTTAATTCTAAACTATGCATGATTAAACTTTGTTTCATTATCATTTTGAAGTTTTAGTTTACACTTATCTTTTAGATATACTGATTACTTATTTTTTGAAAAGTAAGTTTCGCAACCAAAATGAGAAAAAAAATATTAAATGGAACTAAACTAAATAATATAAATCGTAATAAATTAAAAACAGATAATTATGCCCATATTGTTATCTTTTCCCACAGAATATGAATTATTTATCCAATCCTTCTCTTGTTGGTATTCACAAAATTACAGTTAAACCTTTGCTTGGTCGATATTAACGAATTTCTATTAAATATGACTTTTATCAATATTTAAAAAATAATAGTTAAAAATTTGCTTTTATTAGCATTAACTAATTAAATATTTTCAAAATTTATAGCGATAAAATATTAATCTGTAAATTAGATTTTATTAATATTTACAAAATTAATATTAAAAGTTTGCTTTCATCAACATTTATTACATTTAAATGTCTGCTTGTATCAACACTTACAAAATTATGTTTAATGTCTAAAAGTTTGCTTTTATCAGCATTAATTAAAATTAAATGTCTGCTTGTATCAGCATTTACAAAATTATGATTAAAAGTTTTCTTTTATCAGCATTTACAAAATTATGATTAAAAGTTTGTTTTTATCAGGATGAATTACAATTAAATGTCGGCTTGTATCAGTGTTTAAAAAGTCATGATTAAAAGTTTACTTTTATCAGCATCAAACTCAATTCGATGCCTCACATGTACTTAAGTGAGTTAAATGTTTTCATGGTTCCAAACTAGGAAGCTATTAAAAAACAATTAAACAAATCCTTAAACAGAATTAAAAATCTTTACGTATGCTTTGTTTTTTTAAAAAATTATATTTTGAGGAATATTCATGCTAAGTCATATAAAATCGAACTTTGGATGTGATTGAAATTATGCAACAAACTAATTTGCAAATTAACCATCGAGCACAATCAAAACCTTTTTTGTCTACTGTCGATTACTGTACAATATACTACTCAACAATAGAAATGATAAACATCCATGGGCATATTATAACTTCTTATCATTAAAAATATTTTATTCTATTTGACGATACATCCTTTGTTACTATTGCGAAACTACTTTTGGAGCTTTTAATTTCTAGTAATTGGGTGCAAAATATTGTTAATAAAGGATTAATATAAGTTTGTAATGGTTAATAATTTGAGTGATAATAGCATACTTATTATAATTTTATCAGTATTTTCTTTTCCAAACGAACGGTGATAGAAATATCGGACGAATGGTCATATTAAACCTTTAAAGACCATTAAATAATGCAAATTTTAAGAATTCCTTTCAACCATTTAGCTTCCTGAATGAGATATTTCAATTGATTTTATTTTAATGCTAGCCGGATGTATTGTTTATGTTCAATTTAAATTAAAATAGTTTCGATAAAATTTCATGCCTATAGCTCCATTATATAGTCAAACATTAAAACTATTCTATTTTAATAGTCTTGTGTATTTTCTTTTCATTGTACATATGAATTTTTTAAATGGAGACTTAAAATTCATTTTTTGAAAATTTATTTTGTAAAATATATAGTTATTGAATAAGATCTTTCTTTAACTTTCAACAACGGATCAAAATAGAAACCACGCGATCAAATATTTCATGAACAATGAAAACGATTTCTTTTACATTCACATCGCTGAAAATGTTATCGTGAAATATTCTTAAAAATATGTTTAAAAGAGAAAAAAGTCAGCAAAATTTTTTACAGTAGTTAAATTGGCATCATTGGAAGGAAAATTCTTTTGGACTTAAAAAAGACGTAAAAAAAGTATTGTGGGCAGAAATATTAACGGAATTTATAGTGATGAAACAGCAATATTTATGTTATAAATTTATGGTAACTAAAATTTATACCATTTAATTTCAGTAAATTTATTATTCATTTTAAGTAGCAAATATTTTGCAAACTGAAATAATAAACCATTTATTCTGTAGAGATGTAGTCTTCTGTAGAGATGATTTCTGTACCTTCCATATAAAAACAGATTAAATTAAAATGTAATTTTAAATATAATGATGAATAAATTGCAACATTATTTCAATACAGATTAAATATTGTCAAAGCAATGTGATTGCACTGTTGGTTTTTTAATCAGTTAGTGGTTGGTTGAACTAATTGTTACTATTAGTAACTATTGGTTGGTTAGTTACTGAAATAAGTTTTGAAAAACACTTTCATGATCTGCAAATGAAATTGTGAAAATGAAAAAAAAATAATTTGTATGATCATTAAAAATTTTATTATTATTTAAATTTAATTAAAAAATTGAATGTATCATATTTACAAATAAAACAAATGTTAAAATTTGTATTAATTTTTAAAATAAATTAAAAAATGGAAGCCTATTTTAAAATGAAAGGCTATTTATTAAATGCATTGTAAAAAGTAAAAAAGTCGTCTTATCTATGACTATTTATGTTACAATGAAAGTAAAATCCATTGATATTCTTACATTCCCGCCAGAGAAAGAACAAGGCTTCACTTTCCGATTTAAAAGGATGTAAATTAATTCAATTATTTTTGTTTTAGAAAAATGTTAATGGAATAAAATACTGAACTAAAATAATCATATGCTTTGACTTTGATATATTTTTTTTCATTACTATTATCACTTTGTTTAAAATTAGCATTTATGCATTTTAAATCGTGAAATAACAGTTTTTAAAGCAACTATTTCTTAATCCAATTATCAACTGAGAGACCTTTTCTTTATTTTTTTGCTTGTACAAAATATTTTTGAAAATACTCTTCACCCAGTTTAATTTCTTTTGTAATTTTTGAGTTTTGAAGTGAAAAAGACATTCTGTAGCATAATATATTGGATTATTACAGCATTGGATTCAAAGCCCAACAACTCATTGTGCAAACAAGATTTGAAGCATCGATGTTTTTGAAATATTATCAGATCCCATAAATTAAGTGTATAAGGTAATTATTTTGTAATTAAAATGTTTTTCCGCTGGCTCCATTTAATATCTCTGTTCAAAATGCCGATGTCCATTTAAAATTAGATTATCTTTCAAGAACTAAGTGAAGAAAAGAGGATTTGTATTTATTAAAAAAATTTCATGGTTGTATATATATTTTTTTGTTTGAAAGCATTAATATCGGACCTGTAAGCCAAGAAATAACTATAAAATATTTTATAACATATATTTAGTAACTTATGTTAAAAAACATAATAACATATATTTTCAAACCTTTCCTTATTCAAAGGCATTAATAACGAATCTTCAACTCGAGAGAAAATAACTATAAAATTCATTTTAATGTTAACTTTTTTGAGTTTCATAATTCTTAATTTTATTCTGTCATTAAAACATTAGAATTTCTATTTATAAGATTTAAAATAGTCAAATTTTCAGAAAAAAAGAAAAAGTTAATATTTTCTGATTTATCTTATGTTACACGATCTTCTCAATTGCTCGTATTTCAAGTCCACAGTGCTCAGATACGAAGACACTCTTTTTGAAATTCGATTTCCAGTCGTTTCTAATCGATTGGCTTAGAATCAGCTCAGAATCAAAAAATATATTGAAATAAAAAGCAAACTTTTGTGGAAATCAAGTTTTTATTTATATACCAAATAAGATTTGTGCCTTACATTGCGTATTTTTTAAAGGCATTTAAAATTAATATTTTAAAGAACATAATCGCTGTTCTTTTTTGGTTAAGGTAAATTAATGAAGACCTTGATTGTCCTTTTCGATTTCATAGATAGTTCTATTCTAAAACTGGAAATAAGTTTTTTCTAACTTTATTTTTTTACGATACCTTCAACGATACCTTCAAATTTTAATTAATTAAAAGTTTAAAATAAAATGATGGAAATATCTAAAAAGTTATAATTGGAGATTGAACTCATTAGTCATTGGGCAAATTATTTTATATAAATTAATTGTTTATCTCTTTTTTATTAAAAGTGTTTTTATAAGAAATTTTTGTTTGATTGGCTTAATTGGCTCTGTTTTTGTTTGTTTTGTGATATTTCTGTTAAAGCATATGATTTAATATGCTTACCTAAAAGATATTTTTGAAAAATATTTATTCCAGTAAAAATAAAACCTTTGAAATTTGACTAGTGACATGTGAAACATACCGTTGAATTCTTCATTGTTAAAATTTCTTTTTGATATTATTCACATTTCTTTTTGTTTGTTTTACAAAAATTAGTGCATCACTTTTCTTTTATTTATATTTCAAAAATTATTTTAAATAAACTGCATCAAAGACATGTGAAGCTGTTTCTTTGCTTTATTTTTTTAACTTTTAAAATAAGTTTTTTTTTTTTTGTCTTTAATCTATTTTGCGGAAAAATACATCTTAGGAAAATTATTTTACTACTTCAGCTACTCTGACAAGTAAAATAATAAAATTGCCTTTGAAATACTAATGAATTAGAGGCGAAGAACTCTTAGTTAATTATATTTATAAAAAATATAATGAAATTTTTGAAATAAATATAGTTTGCTGATTTAATTTCATTTGCTAATACTAAAAAATATGATAAAAAAATTCCATCGATGTTTAATTAGAAATAATTCGAACAACTTTGTTATATTTTTTAGAGTTTCGGGATTAGTTGTTTCTGCGGACAGTTATATCTTATTCTCGTGTTTATACGCATAAAATACGCAAGTTATCTTTTTAAAACAAAATAAATTTTCTTGTAATAAAAATATTTCACCTAAGCGTATAAGATAAATTAAATAAACAAGCAAAGGAATGTTTACTTATTTCTTACTTTATTTTGATGTAATCTTTATTAAAATCTGAAAGTTCTATATTTATGACATTCTTAGGATTGAAATTTATCGTTTTTATTTTTGAATTCTGAATATTTTCTATTTACAATTAGAGTTCCCTTTCTTACATTTTAGTGTTTAAACTATTCTGTCATTATATAAGTCTAAGAACTATACTTCAATTATACTTACTAGTAAAATAACTCGTATTTTTGTAAATATATATACAAGGGAATTCTTGAAACGAATATAATTTGGCGAAAAAATCTCATTTCCTGAAAAGATTTATCTCACTTGCTAAATACTAAAAATTATAAAAGCAACAAAAAATCGCCAATGTTTTGTTACCTATAACTTAAAACAACCATGTTGTATTTTTTTAGAATTTCAGCATTAGCTGCATCTACCTACAATTCACATTCCCATGTTTATGCGCATAAAGTACACCGTGTTATCTTTTTAAAAACAAAAATGAATAAATAAAATGTTCTTGCAATAAAAATATTTTATCTAAGCGTATAAAACAAATAAATAAACACTCAAAGGAATGATTGCTTATTCCCTACTTTATTTTGAGGCATCATTATTAAGATCGAAATGGACTATTTTTTGCTAACGTTTTTTAGGATCAAAATTTCAAAGGTAACGGCAAAATATCATCACATTTAAAACAACTTTTTGTTCCAAATGTGCACATTTAATAAGAAAAGCGCTTCTATAGCGCACTATAACCCCCCCCCCCTACATCGGGTGAAAAAAGGCCCATCATGCTTGCTTATTCTCGCATTCATCCCTATCAGGTATCCTCCCCCTAGGAATGATACTCTGTTGTCGTTTACCGCCACCTATCGGAATAATCCTCTACTATTCCGGTATAATTTGTTTCTATCTTTTTTTATTTTTATTTCTCCTCTAGAAATTGAATCCAATTTTATCTATCTAATGGGAAACGAGAGATGGGAAGGTTGTATATATTTTCCCTGGGCTCGGAATGCAATTTCACGCGTTGTTGTTTATCGTAAAGATTGTGCAATTGTTGAAACACCCCCCTTAACATTTTTTTTATCCGACTGTCTTGACATACACCTCTACAATTTTTTTCCTTCCTCCTGTAGCAGCTTACAGGTCAGCTGCACGTTGTAGGGTTCGGAGGGGAGGGGTGGACGGCGGCAGGCACAGGAGAAGGGTCTTACCTGGACCTTAAAGGATCCATGCATACATACCGCTGAAGAAAAGAAAGACCCCGAAGGCTGGAAGCTTGGTCTCTATGGTAACGGCCTCCGCTGTTTTAAAATGCTTTCTTTGTGCAAATACAACCAGGAAATGACTCTAAATTAATGGTTGAAATCCTCTTTTCATTCTGGTAGCAGTCGGAAACAAAAGCCCTTCCCTTTGGCAAGCATGATGGTAATACTTTTCCTGGAGATCCAACCCCCTTCCAACCATGCTTTGGCTTTCACGTACTTCTTTGTAAATAAATGAGTTTTTATTTTTATTTTACTCCTGGCCTATTTATTTATTTTTTTATTCTCTGAGGATTGCGCTTCAACTTATTTGTTTCTGTTGTTCCCTGAGGAAGAAAGTGCGTGCCTTTGATGCCTCGCGAAAGACGAATCTGAATAACAATGGACGGAGATAATAGCAATAATAGTTAAGGAGCAACTTCCGATTCGTCAACCTCTCTGCATTCTTTTTCGACATTTTTCAATTTCTTGCAATACTTCCTCTCTTGTTTTCTTGTGAGGAACTTTGATACATTGGAAATAATTAGTTTTTTTTCATTGTCATTTTTTTTCTCAACCTCGACAAATAAAAGTTGTTTGCGAAGTTTAGAGTTTGTTATTATGCGTTTTGATGATTGTTTTAGCCTTAAGCGTAGTGGCCATTTTGAAAGAGAACAATTGATTAAAACTGGTTTATTATGCACGGGTAGATTTATAACAGGTCGATTTTTCATGTTCTTACTCATGAAAAGTTTGACATGCCTTTGTGGCCTGGTAGTAAGGTCTCAGTTTTAGAACGACATTCGATATTTGATTTTACCAATGAGCCTCCATGACTGGATCTAATGTTTTTCAAATCAATAGGGAACAAATAGGCTCTTGCTAGTGCGGCATGGAAGTTTGGAAGAACGTTAACAGCTCTGGTCTCTGATACTAAGGCCTAAGCTTTGGATCCACATTCGATACTCTATTTTACCAAAGAGCTTCCATAAAGTGATTTTGCGTTTTTACAAATC
>JAOUZG010007398.1:3275341-3293590 GCA_026289955.1 Argiope argentata | reverse complement strand
TAGCATGGGTAAACCAGACTCTTCAACCATTAGAATTAAATTCAGTCATAGCATGATTAAATCTGACACTTTTTCCATTAAAACCAAATTCAGTCACAGCATGGATAAATCACTCTTCAGTCATTAAAACCAAATTCTGTCATAGTATGGCTAAATCTGACACTTGCGCCATGAAAACCAAATTCAGTAATAGCATGGATAAATCAGACTCTTCAGCCATTAAAATAAAATTCAGTCATAGCATGGCTAAATCTGACACTTGCACCATGAAAACCAAATTCAGTCATAACATGGCTAAATCTGACACTTACGTGTGAAAACCAAATTTACTCAACCACACTAATAATAAATCTCTGCCTCTAATTCTACTTTCATATTTAGTTCAATTTATATTTTAGATGTCTTTATTATTAGCAGAGATTAAAAATATCACATTTGATATATTTTTATTATTTAAATATTACTTAAGAATTTTTTTTATATTACTAAATTTTATATTTTTATTAAATACTAGCTGACCCGGCAAACGTTGTTTTGCCATATAAATAATTTCCTAGTAATTTCTAGTGTAGACAAAAAATAGCTTACTTATTGTAAGTATGTATGTATGTTAGAATGTGTATATTGTATTTATGTAAGAATGTGGTATATGCGTGAAATAAGCATGGAGCGCTGTGAACGATGAGGGAATATAAAAATTACAAATAGCATTCCCGTACCCGGCATTGCTCGGGTAATGGAATTAGTGGGGGATAACAGTGCTTCGTGCACTTAGTTACGAAATTCCTCTATAATAATTACTTATTGTCTATAATTTTTTCCTAATTTTGGGAGGGTCCCGGCGCCCCTGGATTCCTTATATATATGCCCTTGTCCTTACCGATCCTTAAGAATGCTTTTAAAGTAGTTATTTTCTTTTCAAACGCAGGCTATCTACATTTTATTGTTATACCTGTGTTTAAGCAAGAACTTCTTTGTATACAACATTTTTTGGAGTTTTTTTTCTGTTGATAAATTTATTAAGCTGCTAGATTAACTGACTCGGGAGAAAGCTACATAAAATTGGCCGTTTGAAAAACAGTCTCCTCTTAATTTGATCCCTGCTACTTTTAATATGTGTCCTTGTGACTTATTAATGGTTATTGCAAAGCAAACTTTTACGGGAAACTGCACTCTTCTAAATTCAAAAGGATAGTCCGACGGAATTAGTGGACTGCGGGGTATTAAAACCAACACTCCTCGAGCACATCCAGTAATAATCGTAGCTTCGATTACATACTTATTAAGTCTAATCATTCGTAGTCTGGTGTCATAGCATAATTTAGGTGGAGGAAGGTTTCGTAGTTGCATTACTGGTGACCCAACTTTCAGGTGAGTATGCGAGGTGGAAAAACTGGAATGAATTCATAAGACGCGTAATTTTTGCAGGATTGTTTTCAAAATTGATCAGGGTGTGCCAAAGCAATGCCAAATTATACAAAAAAAATTTAGTCTCATTTTTATTTATCAATGGATTAGATTTGTAATGTTGAAGAGGGAAACCCAATAAACGACAAAATAATTTTTAAATGCGCAATTTTCTATCAGATTTTTTCAATCTTTCACACGATTTTGAAAAATTTATTGAATTTCATGTAAAAAAATTTGATTGAGTTATCTTGAAAAGTTTCGGCGTAATTCAATATTAAAGCGAAATTTTGCCTCTTCGTTAAAAAATTCGTCAAAAATTCAGTTTTAAAAATTCGATTTTTTAAATTATATTGCAGAATACTATATCGTATCGCCTTTCAGAAAACATATTTTCTGTATTTTTCCAGCTAAGCGTCTATTTTACAGGGCCGTTCAAGAAATAGACCCGCCAAAATGGACCTTTTTTAAAAAAATCGATATTTAATTTTTGCGTCGATATTTCGTAAAATAAATTATTCCTCCGTGGTCTACGATAAAAAGTCCATCCAATTCTACAGCGATATTGAGTATAAGTTGAACGGACGCGTAACGATGGCAATTTTAAAAACGCGGTTTTACTGGACGAAAAGGTACTCTTGAGCGATCGCTGCTCCGGAAGGCCATGTATCACTCGGAAAGTAACTTTACAGGTTTTAATTTCACAGAAATTAAGGGGTTTTAATTAATTTCTCCTGAACTAATTGATATTTCGGGATGAAAAATAGATGTTGGCCGATTCTCATAGATACCGGATAAACACAAAAAAATTCATCAAAATCGGTCAAGCCGTTTCGGAGGAGTATGGCAACGAAAACTGTGACACGAGAATTTTATATATTAGATTTATTTAATTTTATTTAATAAATATTTTATTTAAATATTACTTAAGAACATTTTAAATTCTTGGTTGATATTAACATGAAACTTTTTTTTTCTCATAAACAGAGAGCATAATGAGAAAATATTATTATCGTCGAAAACGTCAGTCTGACTGGTATTTTTGACACAAAAACTGTGGATTTCATATTAATATTTGGAACGGTATTAAATACAAATAATCGTAGGTGTCATTAAATATATATTAATTTTTCACTAGGTTATTAATATCTTGAATTTTAATCGTTATGAAACATCAAAATTGTGAAATTAAAAACATTATCGTTAATGAACTAATTCTCAAACTTCAAGAAAATATTGTTAAATGTCTTTTTTTTTTTCATTTTGAAAGAAATATAAACAGAAAATAGTATCGAAATGTCAGATAGTTATTATCATGTCAGAACATGATTTTGTTTGAGTGATGAGGTTTTTGTTGTCAATAAAAATCCGTTGGCGAAAAATTGAAATTTTACTATCTGCACGAGCATCTCAAAAAATCAGCTTTTAATAACGTGTTGCTATTTCATTTACAAAAGCACTGATTTAAAAAAATAAGTAAATGACAACAGTAAATAAAACATAGAAAATTTTTATTCTGAGCACGTGATTATATGAAATGAAATAAATAGGAAATGCGATATTTTTTTAAAACAATGAATGCGAGACAAAGTTTTTTGGATCATTTGCAATACTAAAGTGACTCATTCGATGAAACGATTAAAATGAATAAAAATATAATTTAACTCGCACGAGCACGTGGTGCTTGGCCGTTCAAGAAATGATGTTCTGACTTGTTACATTGAAATACGCATCGCAGATTTCACTTTAATCTTTTTTTGTGTTTTGGTATGTGCTCATCATTGAATATGGTCAAGCTTCTTTGCAAAACATTCTATACAGTGAGATTTAAACATGGAGAACAAGTTAATCATTTCATTGATGAGGGATGTCTTTCTTTTCCAGCTGTTTTCCAGCAGCTTTCTTTTCCAGATTTATTTATTTATTTTCAAATTTGGGTACCTATATTGTTATCAAAACTCTCCATTCTATGTCCTATTCTAATTTCTTTTTGAATCTCTGTAATCGTCATTTTTTAGACTTCATTACATTGGAACTAGAATTTCCCTGGACGCTTTGCATATTACCTAATGCTTCAAATTGATAACTGGAATTCCAGTTTTAGATAGTTTCCAATTTCCTTTTTAATCTGTGTAATCTCCGAGAAACGTTTTTGCGACTAAGTTACACTGAAACTTCACAATAATCTCTCAGGAATGTTTTGATATCGCCTTTGTATATCGCCGGTGCTTCAAACTGATTGTTGGAAAAAATACTTTGGTGTTTTTTTTAATGTATTGCTGCTGGGATCTTTATGTGTGTTACTTTTCTTCCAAAATGGATTTGGTTTTACTAGTCACTTTAAACCACTTTCTTAAATTTGATGTTTCCAAATATCGTGCGTATTCTCTTAAATTACTAAATTGTGTTGCATTTTTTTAAAAAAAATCCTCATTCATGTGATTATATTTTTTCAGGGGGGGGGAGAAAAATTGAGAACTTCTTAGGTTTCCTTTATACATTACGTGGTTTCCCCTGTGAGCACCTGGTAATTGGGAATGAGATGCTTCTGGTATGGTGGTTGGATCTCGCCAACCCGGTGGGTACACTAATAGGGAGGTTAGACTCCTCCCATCGATGGCGGGACGTACTTCCTTCGTGGAGGGTTGTACCGTGGCCGGTAACGGATATTAGGACTCAACCACAGTTCCCACTAATTGCTGTTGTGGCGGTCCGGTCAATCAGTTCTTATTGTTAATTCGTGTACTTCCTTGGCTTGTCGGAGAGTCTGTTTTATGATTTATACATAACGTTGTATCTTGGTTTGGATTTTACTGAAATTCTTGGGAAAAGTTAACGATGAAATTGTGCGATGACTTTTTCTCTCTGTCTCTCTTTTTGCTTATACAATTCGATATCTTCACGCAGAAAGACCACGGTGGCTTGTTCGTAAGGTCTGTGGCTCGTGAGCCTTAGGGTTTCAGGTTCACCAACCGATTCCCCCGAAGAACCGTCCTGTAAGTGTGTCTGTTGCACGTTAAATCCGTCAAGGCTGAACATCCTCCCGCTGGTGTGTTTTAGTGTAGAGAGTGATTGCTAGCTCAGGTGTCGTTCTCGTCATCTGACCGTGGTTCAAAACTACGAGGTCCGTTCCAAAATTGTCCTAGTGCCGCTTTACAACGGGACGGTGAAATAACTAAGCTAAGCTAAACTGTTCACAAAGAGAAACCAATAGTTTTATATCATCCAGGATCAGATAAATCCGTCTCATTCGGGAACCTTTTATAGAGATTAATATAATTAAAAAAATAAAGGAGATATTAAAGTTTAAATTATGCTGCTAAAAATAGCTTTAAGTTAACAAAAGATACCTTTATATAAAGGGAAGAATGATACTATAGGGCTTTAAAGGTCTATCTATATTAGAAAGGGTCATATACAATTGAAGAAAATATATGTAACACTTAAAATAATGCAGCTGAAATGTCCCTTGCAATGCCATGAAATTAAAGTAATTAAATTATATCTATATGATTTAAATGAAATTTAATTTAATTAATATTTTCACGAAATTGCTGACCATCAAAGGGAAAAATATATCAAGACCATTTGAATTGTTTCTTTGATGTACACGGATTTAATAGAATAATTGAAACTGACAAACATCCAGCACTTTTCTGTCAGCTGGGCGCAAGTGAAAAATTGCCAAAGAAATTAGACGGAATTCTATATTATTTGGCGATTTTTCGCTTTAACATCACTGTAAGGAATTTGGCGGAATTCTACATTATTTGGCGATTTTTCGCTTGCGTCAAGTTAAGTGAGAAATACTGAACCTCCTTCCCAGCAGAAACAATGACTGGATCATCACGGTAGGTATAATCCTCTGCCATTTCTTTACACTCCAGGAAAGCGAGAACAAACCACCATACCGAAAACTTCTCATCTTTGTATATAAATTGTCTCACAGGATAGGAGTATATATGAGGTTGACGTCTGCCTTTCTGGAGGATTTTCAGAGAGGTTGAAAAATAACTTCTCTGAACCTCTCTAACATCTAACCTAACCAATTTGTGCAACCGTTCGTTCTAAACAATTCGTTCATATTGTACTATACGGCTTTTATAGATTATTAAAGTATAAATATATTTATTAAAAAAAGAAATTTATTAAATTCTTCAATTTTATTAAAATGAATCTTTATAAGGATTAACATACAAAGTGAAAAAAAAATCAGATTTAGATTTTAACTTCGGTTTAAAAATCTTTCCTTCAAGTTTCTTCGGTTTAAAAAAGTATGATTTCTTTCCCTGGTTATATATTAAACACCTTTGATGAATAGTTAAAATATAGTAATCAGTTTTTTTTTATGTATTAATAAAATCAATCGAAATATTCAAGTATAATCAACAGTTATTTTAACAATGCTATACATTATCAATGGTTCCTCAATTATTGTCTGTAGAATGCATTATTATAAATTGTTTCATGTTTCAAGTGTACACACCAATCATTTCAACAATGGAGTAATGGTTTCTTAACTATTGTATGTTTGCATTATTATTGTATATTGTTTCAAGTAGAATCAACTTATTTCCGAAAACTATGCACTTGTATAATTTTAAGTAGCATTTTTTTTGCAAGATATCTTTATCGCAAGTCGTTAATGAAATTTGTATAACTGAACCTTCAACAATATTTGCGCCTTCTAAATTCCATATACAAGCCTGAAGATTTATCAGTATGTAAGAATCTTGTATTTAACCATCATTTAAACGTTAAATATATCGCTACTTGTGCATTAATTATTAGCCAGTGATTATTCGTCGAGATCATACCTTATAAATTCTTTCGGAATCGGTAATTTCCCTCCCTATAATACTAACCGTTTGCATTGGCATGCAGTTTATAGAATACAGGCTAAAAATTTTTTTAATTTTCTTTATTCTGTAGTATTTTAATTCGAAAATATTTTAAAATGAATACTTTAAACCCAAAAGATTAATGAATTAACAATGTTTAGTTTTGAATGCATCAAACCTTAATAAAATTAACATAATCATTTAAAATAATTAGTCGAAAACCTGTTAACCCTAACCTCATTAGCGTGGGGAAAAACAGAAGTCTTACTCATTTGGCGATGGGGAAATGAAGATTTTTGGAGAGAAAGTTACGAAATTAACCTGAATAAATAGAAGCCTTTGTCCAATTTCTGAACCTTAAAAAGATTTCCTGCCTCAATAATTTGTAATTATCATGATTATGAGTATTTACGCTGACATAATCATCATATTTTTTAAACGTCTAAACATTATCTGTTTTCAGTTTTAAAAGATATAAAAGTTGTACCGAAACAACTTTTACTACTAGACGTATTGCTATATTCTTCTATTACCACTAAATAATGCAAAGAAAAACGCGTTTCAAAAGCTTGAAACTCGATTTTGTCGATTATCGAAAAACAGATTAAATATCGATTTATCGAATTTTGATGATTATAAGCAAAAAATAAACCATTCATAACGATTATATTTCAATATTAAAATTACGTCAAATACATAAATAAGTCCAGTATGCAATGGATTTCCATTTGAATCAAAATAAGAAAATATTCCCAAAATAGAAGATGTCATCTTACTAGATAGTAAAGAAAATAAAACAGTTAAGTGATTAAGATATTATGACTCTGACATTTGAAAACGTCACTATGTAATTATACGCTGTGAAATAAAACAAAATAATTATTATACCGTATTATACTTACGTATAATACGTATTATACCGTCCAACTTTATCGCCAAATTTGAAGTCGTCGCTAATGAGTTGCTAAACTGCCAATTATGGCAATCCGGCAATGGTGTAATCCGGTGACCTTTATCGCCAAATTAAACCCGCCGCCAAAAAAGTTACTAAACCGTTGGCGAAGACGGTATAATACGCAAGTACACAAAATAATCGTAAAGATATTTGTAAATTTAAACAAGATTCAATTTTTAATGATCACGACTATGAGTACTTAGCATTTTTGAAGTCTATAATTATCATATTTTTTAAAGCCTCTTAACATCATTTACATACATCCGGTTTTCGTTTGTGAATGGCATAAAAATTGTAGCGAAACAATTTTAGTTACTGGAAGTAATCTTATATGCTTATAATGTCACTAAATAATGCAAAGAAAGACACGGATCAAAAGCTTGAAACTCGATGCAGAGATATTATGTCCCTGAAATTTGAAAACGTTACCCTGCAATCATCCTCTCATCCACTTTTGTTTTCTTATTAAAGATTTCGTACCTCAAGAAAAGACAATTTGTATCTGTGAAGAATCTCCTAACTTCGCAACATCATTAATCATTAAAAAATCCTTTAAAAAGTGCTTTTTAAATTCTTTTCAGAGAAATATTACGTTGCTAGAAATTGGATTGTCGCTTCAATACGCTAACAGTCTACACATCTGATAATGGTCCAAGTACATTACCTTAGAAAATGGAGAAAAAAATAATAATAATGAAAAAAAAGAAAAAAAAAAGATTGAATCTCCGTTTGCTTGGAGAGTAATAATGCAGAAAATTATTTTTTTCCCCTACGGAAACTCAAAAATTTGTCTAAAATGAGCTAGTCTTGCATTTCCTACACTTTTTTTTATATATATCTCCCAAAAAGATGTATTTTTTCCTAGCCGCTTCAAGGGGAAATGTAATAACGCTTTTAGCGAAGAAGAAAATAAGACTAGGAGGAGGGAAATGCAGTAGGAAAAAAAATTGGGCTGGCTTCCTAAAAAACTATGTATAATGATCGTTCTGCCTTTCCCTATTAAAGGCATTGCATGAACATCATTTCATGTATCAAACATTTACTCGCAAACTCTAAATTCTTTTCTTCGCTAGGAAACTATCATTTTAACTGCAAACAAGACATTTCTGGGAAACTCTTTTCGATTTTAAAATGTATTATTTTTAATTCTGTTTCGTTAGATGTTTCGGAAATTCATAGTTATTTAACTGGTTTAATCTGGTATGTTATTTGGGAGCTTTTTTCATGATATTAACCTATTAAAAAGACGCAGGTACATTTGTATGTTTTATTAACTTCATTTTAAAGATGAAATTTAATTATTTTGATGTAGTGTTCATACTCAGAAGGTCTTAATTTGATGGAGAGTTGTTAAATGAATTGAATGAAGATGATTTTCCAATTAAAGACGTTGTAGGAACATCATTTCATGTGTCAAACATTTAGCCGCAAACTCTAAATTCTTTTCTTCGCTAGAAAACTATCATTTTAACTGCAAACAAGACATTTATGTGAAATTCTTTTCTTCTGTGATTTTTAAATATAGTGCTTTTAATTCTGCTTTGTTAATTGTTTCCGAAGTTTGGTTATTTAGCTGGTTTATTCTACTGTGTTTTTTAAGATGTTTATTTAAATTATTAATCAATTAAAAAACAACACATTTTTTAAATGTTTTATTAACATCGTTTTAAAAATGCAACAATTATTTCATTTTAGTGTTTGTGTTGATAAGGCCATTATCTGTTGGAGAATTGTTACATAAAATTCATGAACATTATTTCCCTGTTAATTGTAGAGTATTAACATCATTTCAAGTATCAAATATTAATTGGCAAACTCTAAATTCTACTCGCTAGGAAACTACCATTTTACCTGTAAACAAGATATTCTTAGTTAAATTTTTCCGGGAAATTATTTTCGATTGTTAAATGTATTACTTTTTAAATTCTTTTTCTTTTGATTTTTCCAAAATTCATAGTTTTTTTAACCGTTTTAACCGGCTGTGCTATTTAGGAGGTTTTTTTCAAATCAGTGATAAATTTTTAAGAAACAATTTACTTGTTTTTTAACATGGTATTAAAAATGTAATTTATTTATTTTATTTTAAGTGTTTAGTAAAATAATTTATTTATTTTAAGTGTTCAATAATAACAGAAGGTCATTAGCTGTTATACAGTAATTTAATGAATTGCATGAATATAATTTCCTCACTAAAGGTATTCCATGGACATCGTTTCATGTATAAAGCATTTACTCGCAATTTCTAAATTCTTTTCTTCGTTAGAAAAATATCATTCTACAGGCTAAAAAGATATTTCGAGGTAAATTTTTCTGAGAAATTCTTTTTTGATTTTTAAATGCATTATTTTTAATTCTGTTTCGTTTGATGTTTCCAGAATTCATATTATTTAACAAAAGATTTACGGATGTTGATTATACGTCTATTTTTACTGAAGTGAGCCAATCGAAGTTTTTTTGCAAAGAAAATAGTTCCAAATCAATTTAAATGAAATGTTTATTATCAAAAAATTCATGGGAAACATTTTTTACACATGCACTCTGTTTTTGAAGCACATTTTGCGCAAAAATTTCTATTGCGTTTAGCACAAGGGTTTGTGCATCTGTTTCTTTTGCATGATTGTTGAACTTGAAAAATTTTCCGTGCGTCAGTAGCATGAATTGCTGCCATTTTAATTGTGTATGTGAGGAATGCCAAATGGGAAGAGGAACAAATCACGTGCGACTTGACTGTTGCCCAGGCATGATAGGACCAATAAATTTCATGCTATGCGATTAATTGTCAAACCATCCTATGAATCAAATTGGCTCACAGCCATGAAAATAGGTATACCACATACGATAATGCTAAATAAAGGGGTCTGTGGGGAAGAGGGATGAACGCATACATATATTTCATTACTTAGCTAAAAAACCAACGTATGTTTTTAAAAAGTAATATTAAAGTTCTAGATATATATAACGTTTAAATTTTTAATGAGTCAAATTGACTCGGTCCGTCTAGTGTTAAGTAGTTTAAGATGCTGTATTATTTGGAAGTTTTTTCATGCTATTAACCAATTAAAAAGGCACACATTTACGTGTTTTATTAATATTGTTTTAGAAATGCAATTTAATTATTTTATTTTAGTATTCATGTTGAGAAGATTCTTATGTTTTGGAGAGTTATTAAATTTAATTGTAGTTTTTAATTATAAGATAGATAAACACGATTCAATTATTATTCGATTCAGAAATTATGCATATTTAATCTTGTCCATTTGATGCAAACGCAGCATTAGTTTGATAGTAAAAAAATTTATCCAATCATTTTGTGTTTTAATTTTTTTTATCAAAAAACGTGTTTTTTATTGTTATTATTTCCAATCAAAATTATGTAATTTCTCTTTACAAAATCCATCTTATATTTTTAAAGATCCTGATGGCATTAATTCAATTCTTCCGACATCACATACACATGACAATCATAACTGCGCATATGGTATAATATATAATCACAATTACATATTTTATATTCAAGATGTACAATATACTGCCACCTTAATTTGTTTAATGGACGTTATGAGAGAATTGATTGGCCAAGTTTGAAGATTTGTTTTTTACACAACCTCTGGTATTCAACATATCTTCAAGTTTTCAATTTATAACATAGGGCAATCCGATTTTATGTAAATTTAGTATTAAATACCAAACCGTACAATTTTGGTATAACATATAGAGCAAGCATTAATTGTGTATTGTTTTATTTCATTTTCCATTTAATCAAATTATGTTTTCTAATTTGAAAGTGTACAGCTGTACTGGTTCAATTAAGAATGATATGTACTTCACAAAAGCTGAATTCTGTTTATTTTTGCATGCAGAGTTTGCATTTTTGTGGGATTAACTTTTAACTCCTCTGTAATCCAAAAGTAAAATTAAACCGTTTATTTCGTTGAAATCGGGAATATTTCTTCAACGATTACATCTTTTTTTACTTACTTACGTATTAGACCGTCTATGTTTATCGCCAAATTATAAGGCGTCGCCAATGCGTTGCTAAACCGCCAATGATGGCAAAAAACCGACATTTCGTTAGTTTCGTTGGCGTCTACGATTTATCACTAAATTTGAATCCGTCGCCAATGAGTTACCAAGCCATTGGCGACCATTGGTGTCGACGGTATAGCACGAAAGTTCATTTTTTAAAAAATTTCTCAAAGAAAAACAATAAAAAAAAGACGAAATTACTAATAAAAAAATATGAAAACTCTTGTGATAACTAGTTTGTAGGGAAGATAACTTGTAGAAGATTTTTCGAGGTCTAAAATGTAAACTTAAGATATGTTGGTTAACATTATTATTCTTAGAGGGCATAAAAGAAATGTGTGTAAAGAAATAAAATCTTCATACTGTATTCGAGTCATTATTCACTGTGAAGAGTGAACTAAATATCTTCCGAATTCATTAATTCAAAAGCTTAATCAGGATATTAATGTTAATATTTACAATGTTCATATATTTAACTCTAAATGACAATTTCCAATTCAAATGGTCGTTTATACTCGCATTCGAGCCCACTTACTGATCTGTTTACCATTATTCTTTAACTGGCATTGTTAAATGGCTGCATTCTCTTTTGTAACCTATAGAAGAAGTATAATGAGAATAATAAAATTGCATGTCTGTTATTCTACTCAATTTGAGGCTTGTGAGTCTCTGGGTTTCAGGTGCGATATCTGATTACACCAAAGAAATGTCCTGTGAGGAGGTCTGTTGCACATTAAATCCGTCAGGATCAAACGTCCTCCCGTTGGTTTGATGTGGTGTGGAGAGGAGGATACCAGCTCAGGTATCGTTCTCTGGCGATGGTACAAAATTACGATGTCCATCCCTAAATAGCCCTAGTGTTACTTTAGAACGAGGCGTTAATATAACTAAACGTAAACCCAAACCAAACTCCACTCATTTTGAAATCCTTTAGAAATTCTAAACTGCCATCTTCATCGATTTGATTACGAATTACAATCGTATCAAATTTAGTCAATCTATATTGGTCAGTTGTAGTTCGGGCAGTTCAGTTCTGATTGTTGTTGGTACGCTACAAATATTTCCTGATATAAATCATTGTCCCCAAAACAATGATCGTTCTTTTAGATGCCCAAGTCCGCTCTAATGGTCCATCCATCATTATTTTTTAACACTAATTATGGAGTGCGCCCTGACACGTCCGAGTACACTCATCTGGTATGTTCACCATTATTATTTAGTATGCAATGGGGAATGTATCCCATTCTTCTCTCGTCTCTTCCAATACTCCTCTTATTATACCACCTCCAAGATTAAGTGCCTGTTGTTTTTCCAATTTTGGTATCGATAAGAAATTAGATAATTGGATTCAATAATGTTTAGTTAATATGTCACCATAAACTTATATCAGTTTAAAACGATCAATTATGCATAGTATGATTCTGGTTGTCGATGAGCAGCACACATTTTTCTATTATATTTAACTGTTTTCAAACTGGGTTGAATACATTTTTCTCTCCTTCTTCCAATACCTTTCTTATTATACCACCTCTAAGATTAAGTGCCAGTTGCTCCTCGAATTTGGTATCTGTAAAAAATTCGGTCATTGCTTTCAAGAACGTTTTGTTAACATATTGCCTTCAACTTATGGAAGTAAAAAACAGTCAGCTGTACGCAGTACAATTCTGGTTGTTCATGAACACTACAAATTTTTCTACCATAACTACGCAGTTGTCTCCAAACGTATGGTCGATCTTGCATATGCTCGATATTCATGCTATATGTCCATTCTCCATTATGCTTTTTTACTCTTAATGGAATAAATTCTGACCTCATTCTTGCCTCAGCTTCTCTATTCTTCTTCATGTTATGACTCTTCTAATGCCATGTGCCAATTGTATCAAGCACCTAGTTATCGAAAAGATAAAAGGATTTGGGCGATGTATTAATATTGAATTATCGCCGTCGGCTTCAGAACGATCAGTTTTACACAATATAATTGTAATTGCTGATGACGATTAAGCATGCTTGTCATAAAATGTTATACTATTTGCTATAACTCCTTTTTGCGTGGTATTTCTTTAATATGAGTGATAGAGACAGTGATCACATTCAATTTTAGTCTCAAAAATTTTATTTGCATGTAGGTTGGGAGACAGCTCAGACATAAAGCAAAAATACGAAAGACGTACAAAATTATCCCATCATCTTTCGACTTCGTCAGTCTCAGATTCAGATTGACCACTCATCTCTCATTTCTTCAGTCCCAGACTGAGTTATCTTTACTCTCGAACTCACTTTTCTTCTCTCTCTGCTTTCGGCAAGAAGGGTTGCTATATGGGGTGAGAAGGGTCCTTACCCTACTAACGGGCAATCCTGCATACACTCGAGTCCACACCGTTCAACAATGCATATTATTCTTTCGTATGGATTGTTGAACAAATCCCATTCTTGACGTTTCTTCTGACACCCTTCGTATTATGTCCTTTAGAAATCTTTTAGAAATTCTGAACTGCCATCTTCATTGATGTTCTGACAAAGAATTATAATTGTATTGACAAATCTAAATCTATATTGACCCGTTAAGTGTCTGTTGTTGGTTGTTAAGTGCCTAACAGTAGGTGCCTGTTGTTCTTATAGCAAGTTGTGTAATTAATTTTAAGGATGCTCTAATAACCAATTATTATCGACATCAACATATACCAATCTAAAAGTATCAATTGAACACAGTATAATTTTGGTTGATGAACGCCACAAATTTTTCTTGTCTTAAATAATATTGTAACCAAATTGATGGGCAGTCTTGCGTCGCTCGAGTCCACTCTACAGGTCCATTCACCATTATGTTTTCACATTCATTATGGGATTGTGCCTCTCATTTACTCTTCACGTTATACCTACTCTAATGACATGGGCCTATTCTAGTAATCACATAGTCATTTAGAAGGAAAAAAAGGGCTTTTGGCGATGTTCTGGTAACGAATTAAAATTGCCACTAACATATAACAATCAGTAATAGCCAAAAAGAGAATTCTGTTTGTTTATGGACATCGCAGGACTTGACCACTTAAGTTATTTTCGATTTTAACCACCATCTATGTAGAGTTTGATTTTCAGCCGTTAAATGAACATTGTATGATTTCTAAATGTTTATGGTGAAATGATTTGTTGCAAAATTTGAGAACAGCAATTTTATCTTAGAAATCTTCATATGAGCTTATAATTCTCTGGAGCTGATCAAATTACTGTTTGGAGAATCACCATCTTGCATGAAAATTGTGCTCAATAGGCATTGACGTGCTTGCAAATCCGGGAATACTTACTCTGAATTAATTATACATATCGGTGTCCGGGGATCGAGCATGTTACCGGACTTCAATTTTCATGCAGGGTGGAGGTCCTCCACACATTAGTCGTAGTGTAAAGGATGTTCTCCGTAAGCATTTTACAGAACAACGTGTCATCAGCCACTTTCGTGATCTGTGGCCTCTCAGGTCTCCAGATCTAAATCCATGTGACTTTTTGCTTTGGGGGCATTTTAACATCTAGTAAGTCGTGATAATCAATTAAGTTATTTGGGACATTTTAACATCTAGTAAGTCGTGATAACTTAATAAGTTAACCTTATTTAAAATGCAGCTTCTAACATCATGTTCTTATTATTTCCCAAAACACGCCATGGTCAACTGTGGAACATGCTATCTTACGATTCCAGATGGTAGTAGGAAATGATGGCTTTCATGTTGAACATGTTTTTTTTGTAATTAAACTTGACAAAAATATGCTAAATGTGCAAACTGAAAACTGTCCCTAATGGCAAAATTTTAAACTTTTTTTTAAAAATTCTCTCAAACAAATTTCTATCTCTTTATTATATCCTATTCAAAATGACAAAACTTTCTGAACAATAGTTTCGCCTGTAGACAACTTTAAAGTAGGGTCGTTTAATTATGGACACACTGTACGTATAGTGTGTAATGCATAAATATATTATGAATGTTTGAATGTGTTGTGACTTTTCATTTAAAGGAATGCATTTGTTCCTTATCATTAAATCCCAAAGAATGCATTTGTTAGGTTATCATTAAATAAGGGTTTATTTCATTTTTTGAAGTTTGCAACTCTGAATTTAAGAATAGGCATCATGACTTCAAGTAAGGTGGTAACATTGAAAAATATTGAATACATTGAAAAATAATTCTCTAAGAACTTTCATGTTTCATGCATTTTAATTACTATAAGCAAGGATAGTTCACAATAGTTTGCTTTTACTTTTTTAAAAAGTTTCTTTGAAAGATTGAAATTTTTTAACAGTTTCTTAACGACTATTTTTAATTTAATTTTCATTAATTATCAGTTCATTCCATTTTCTTTATTTTTTTAAAAAAAATTTTTTATGTCAAACATTTTTATTTATTTATTAGTATTACAATAATATATTAAAACTTTAGGATCATGGAAGCATTCCTAATATTATCTTCCTTCAAGTATTTCAGTATTTGCTAGTTAAAATTTTATGCAGAAAAAATCTGCATGCTATAAATACTATTTACCAGGAAAAAAAATTAAGGAGTTCTTATGGATTCGAAACAATTATTCAAGACATGTTGGAATATTTTCAAACTTGAAATAATTTATTTAATATCAATTAATTAATTTTTTTAGCTTTTACTATTCATAACAAAAATCTAGGAAAAAAAGCCTTATGAAATTTTTATCATGTCAGAGCATGAGGTTTTTTTTGGGGGGGGATGAGGTTTGTGGCGTCAACAAAAATCTGTATGCAAAAAATAAAAATTTTATTATCTGTACGAGCATCTAGTGGGAAAAAAAAACAGCTTTTAATAACGTGTTGCCATTGCATTTACAAAAGCTCTAATTAAAAAAAATAAACTAATGACTACAGCAAATAAAACCTAGAAAAATGTCATTTTGAGCACATGATTATATGAAATGAAATAATTAGAAAAGGCGATATTTTTTTAAACATTAAATGCGAGACAAAGTTTTTTAGATCGTTTGCAATTCTAAAGTGACTCATTC
Organism: Argiope argentata; assembly: GCA_026289955.1. NCBI lineage: Eukaryota > Metazoa > Arthropoda > Arachnida > Araneae > Araneidae > Argiope > Argiope argentata. Next base: position 3,277,339 of record JAOUZG010007398.1, on the reverse strand, counting down.
AATGAAACAATTAAAATGAATAAAAATATAATTTAACTTGCACGAGCACTTGGCCGTTCAAGAAATGATGCTTGGCCGTTCAAGAAATGATGTTCTGACATGATACATTGAAATATGCATAGCAGATTTCATTTTAATATCTTGTTTATAATTTATTTCTGTTGATAAAATATCACTTATATCAAAATTGGGGAAAAGTGGGTGGTACTTACGTATTAGACCATCGATGTTTATCGCCAAATTTGAAGGCGTCGAAAATCAGTTTCTAAACCACTAATTATGTCCAAAAAAAAACCCGCCATTATTTTTTTTAAAAATTGTTCTAACCTTAACTGTCGTCCGCCATTTTGTTGGTTTCGTTGGCATCGATGTTTTATCGCCAAATTTTAATCTGTCGCCAATAAGTTACTAAATCGTTGACACCGACGTTCTTATACGTAAATACCTTAATACCTTCAATATATGGCTTACCAATCGAATTATATATATATATATAAATGCACCAATTAATCTATAAATTTGAAATGTAGAAATCACTTGAATAAGTAGTAGTTATGTGGTACTTTATTTATTTTTTGTTGCTAAATACCAATACATGTTCCAAATAGAATTTATAAGCTTATTATGAAGCAAAATAAATTCTTAAACCGAATTGTGAAAGGCTACAGAAGAGATTTAAGACCAAATGGAATTTTGAACTTTCTAGGTTTCAAAAAGGCGATTTTATTGAAAAGAGACAGACTGATACTTATATATTCAAAATTTCTAGACAGTAAATATTTTCCTATGATATCTTATTAAAACATCCCATATGAAAAATTGCGGGTTTATGATATATCGTCTAGTATAAGCACAGTACAAAAAGATACAGAAATTAAAAAGACTTATAATAGCTGAAATAGCAAAAGTTAACAGAAACTAAAAGAAGGAAAGAAACCGAGAACAATTCTTTTATTTTTAGCGACACCGTTACTATACAACTTACGAAATAAAATGGGTATTTACGTTTAAGTCTGAAAAAAAAATTATGAAAGCTCCTTTCACGTGATTTTCACACGACCGATTCGGGGTCCCATTTTCTTCGTTTTTTTTACTTCTTTGATGGCAACCAACTTTTCTACAAGTTCTACGCCTTCATTGAAAACATAAACACGAGGAAGATTCAACGCAACATTTTTATTTATTTTATTTTATTTTATTTTAATCTTGTTAACGTTTTTCGAACAGTGGTACGACGTGGACTTGGACCTCGTGGACTGTGAAATTAAGGACGTCTTCTTCGCCAGCCGGGTCGACGACGAGACGGAAGATTTTCTGGAGAATTGCTTCGAGAAATCCGATTGGTTGATGACTCAGATTTTCCACGCCTTGGTGAGAAGTTTCATGTGCTGGTTCATGTCTAGAACTTCGATAAATGGGTAGGTGTTTCTTTGAATTTGTATTCGAAATAAAATATGCTGGGTGTTTTGGAGTGAAATAATTTTTATCGCGAAATAACGCGCTCCGGGGGGAGCTCGAACGTGGGTGAGGGGGGGAGGGTAAGGAAAAAAACCCCTTTGTGTTGTGTTTGTGTCCTTTATCAGAGTGAAACACAGGTTTGAAATTCGTAAAAAGGAAATAAAAAAACGAACCATGAATGCATCAAGAATGAAGAGAAAAAAATGTACATTTTATTTTACGCTGTGATTCATATGAGTCACCGTTACATTGATTGTGATTCACATTTGCATCGTTGCCATTTGAGCCTTATGTCAGATAATTTCGATTAATATAATTAGTGATTGCGTACAGAAAGAAAAAAAAACTGCACTTTTATGAGATAAAAGCAACATGAAAACGTTAATATTTTAAACACTGTCATTTTACACTGTGATTCATATGAGTCACCGTTACATTGATTGCGATTCACATTTGCATTGTTGCCAATTCTGCCCTTTGTCAGATAATTTCAATTAATATAATTATTGATTGCGTACAAAAAGAAAAAGAAAACTTCAC
>JAOUZG010007398.1:3248372-3264546 GCA_026289955.1 Argiope argentata | reverse complement strand
TATATATATATATATATATATATATATATATATATATATCTTTGACAAAAATGTAGTAATTTTTGATAATTAAGAGTTTAATATGATTGATTACTAGTTGTATACTGTAGGTATTGCACCTGCTATATTTATCTATCATTATTTGCATATGAAGTACTTTTTGTTTAATCTCTGTTCTGCATTTGAATGCCCTCGAAATGAGTATTATCTATTTGTGGGCTAGAATTCTTAAATATTTTTATTAAAAAAAACTTTGAATATTGGGGGCAGCATTAAAATAGGAATTTATCTCTACTACTAATAAAAAATAATGTATGTTTCTATTGAAGTTATGATGGTTATTAGATATTTGGCTGACAAATTTGTTTAATTTGAGAGAATATAAATATGTATCTAGCATAATTTTTTTTCAAACTTGAATTATAATTTTTTTAAATTTAGAATTAACCACTTCACATACAATGACGTGTCTAGCACGCGCATCGAATTACTGAATTTTTATTTTCAAGTCTTCAACTAAGCCACAGAATTAAGTATTTAAATACGAAAAAATCAATATGAAACGATTTGGTATCCCAAATACTCCATATATTATTTTAAAAAAATCAAATTAACAATAAATAACCAAAACAGGATGATTTATCTAATTAGAAAATTAAATAAATTCTTATATCTAGTGGTTTAAAAAGGTATGCGATAAATTCCAAATTATTATTGTTCAAGTAGAATTTTTATGTCTTTCTAAAATTTTAACTCAAAAAATTATTTTTCTAACAATAATTTTATTTTCAAAAAATGTCTTCATAATTTAATAATGATTGAAAAAAAAATGCTATGAAAATTAAAGTGCTTTTATTGTTGCATCAAATATTTAATCTTTTAGTTTTTCTACCATTGATGAAAGTGAAAGTTACTGTTTATTATCAGCGTAATTTATGTGAGGTTCAAGAAAGTGAAGTTAAAGTGCTTCGGAACTAGTACGAATCGTCAATTAGAATATTATCAATTCTATTATAGATATATTATACAAAGTCTTAAATTTTGAATGACATTATGATGTCAAGTGACTCGACTCCATTATCAAATACATTCACAGAATAAACAGAGCAGGTATAAGGCTATCAAAATAAAACGAATTTAATTTGAGTTATAATTTGACGCTTAAAATATTCAGTTCAGTTTGACATGAAAATCATGTTTTGCATTCGAGGTTAAATTAAAATTAAGTATAGTCAATATTCCCAGCGAATTAAAGCCGACTTGTTTAAATTATGTCTGATAATAAATAATATTCGGGAAAAATATAACTAAATTAAATATTAAGCTCTGCAGTTTTTACATTTTGCAAAATAGTCTCAAGTTTGAAATAAATGGGTTATTCAAGTAGTTAGCTAAAAGAACGGATAATGGAAATTAACTGCTGAAATTTTGTTACTAAGTAATATTATCTTAAATTATCCAATTTGTTCAAATCTCGACTATTGATCCAAATATGACTATTAGTCATTGTACTAACAAATTCGATCAATCATCATCAGTTGTTCAAGTCGGTGATTTTAGCATCCAATCGCACGTGGTATTTTGTTAAATTAAATAAAAAATTTCTGCTAATATAGTAAGTTAAATTATTCATTTATTTGAATGTACAATAAAAGTCGTTTCGAAAAAAAAAATATTCTTTTTTTCTACTTGGATTATTATGACAGATGTTTCTTGCTGTTATGGATTCTTGAATGTTATGGGTAGAAGGTTAAATATTTACCAATTGAAAATCTAAAGCATATGTTTATTATTAAAAATTGGTTTCTTATTTGTTTAGTATAACTTCATCATGAGGAAATATGCGAACTGAAAAAAAATTTAAAAGTTTAGCTTTTATTGGCACCTGCTTATTCTACTAATAACATATATGTAAATCATACAGGTAATAAATAGAGTTCTTCTTCCTTCATTTTCAATTACGGAAATAAAATCACTCCACTAAATATTCGTGGGACAATGAAATCGTTTTATATTTCATCCACCTTAAAATATTGTAATAATATATATGCAAATATTTTGAAAACTTAAATGAATTTAGAATAAAGATTTTTACTATAAATAAATTAGTATCATTAAAAATACAGTTGTTTGAGCTTCTAATTTTTTGACACCCACCCACACATAGACACAAATGCAGCCTTCATCATAAATCGAGTGATCTAAATCGTGAGGGATTGTTTCTTTTCAACAACTTTCATTTTTTTCTCTAATTTTTATTAAATGGGCGCAAATTTTCATTTTTATGATATGATTGGGCTCACTGATAGTTATGTGATCGGTTTTCCTGTGTATAAAAAATTTGTATATGCTCAGTAGTTTTAAAAAGTAATAATTTAGTTTACAAATCTCCCCTTTTTAGAGGGCTTCTTTTTTATTATTAATAGGAATATTTGGAAGAGAGATCTAGCATGTATTGACAATGATCATACTTTTTCCTTTCAGGCAACAACAATACGAGTACCTTAAACTTAAATAATAGTTTTGAAAATTCTGTATCTAATTTAATACATCTCCGTATCTAGTTTAACTCATTTGGATGTTTTGACTGTGATAATGCAACTATCATATCTTACATATCAAATTTGATGAGTAAAAACTAATATCGTATTTGTTTTCATCATATGAAATATGTATATAATATGTTTTGAAAAATTAGCAAAAAGTATTTTTTGTCTCTATAATGAAAATCTTATTGGGTCTTTTTTTCAATCTATGACAAAAAAAAAACAATAAATTATTGTATAATGAAGCAATTACACATTATACATCTATTGATTTCACATAGTTTAATATTGAATACCAATAAATATTTAACAGGATTTATATTTCCTTATTTAAATAAAAAGATTACAATAAAAAATAATACAATCGAATTATAATATAATCGAAATTCAATTCAAAAGAATTAAAGTATACGCTACTTCTGAAATTTTCCAAGACGGGCAATTTTTACGTAATATTGTTAATAAATATTTCTCATCATTGATTTTTATTTAATTCATTTTCTTGAAACTATTTAACTTAGTGTGTGCTTTGAAATATTTTCAAGTTTTTGTTTCTTTGTTTATATATATGTGATAAGACATGCCATGTTAAAAGTAGTTGAAATTAGAAATGAAAATCATATTTTAGCCCTCAACATCTAAGCAGCTGCAAGTTATTGATAAGATTTTAATATAATAATTGTTCGTGTTAATGAGGTACTGAGGTTAATGAGGTACTTATTTACATAATTTGATTTCATGTTCAATCCTAAAGAAGTTAAGGATAAATGAAAATTTCAATACCCTTCCATTTTCAGCCAGTTTGAGTTCGATGGCACATTAAATTAAATCATCCAATTATATTAATTGAATTCATCCATTACGTTTAATTCATCAAAATGTTTTATTCCAAAATAACCCAGAGAGTTTAAAATACAATCAAAATCACTCTAGCTATCATATGAAATATATAACGTGGACAAAGTGTTATGTGTATCTATGTATAGATATATATTTTACCCTATATATCTATAAACTTTTGAATGGAGAATGGATTTGGATTTAAGGACAATACTAAAGATCTGTGGAAAATTTTCCCGAAGTTTTGTTAAAAGAACTATTGCAATAAATAGTCTTTCTATAAGACATATATCTAATGTCTTGAATGTTATTTTTAGTTCTGCATTTTTTTTCTTCTTGAAAACAGTGCCTGAAATTGAAATTCAAACCTGCTATAAATAAAATTCCAAATCTCGATTCGATCTGAGAAGCACAAAGTAGAATCATTAAAATTAAAAATAGTAAATTAATCCTTTTCAACTAACTTTCAGAAATCCGAAACACAATTGATCCGTCTAGAAATGTCCAAAACGTACATTTACAGCTCCATTTATAGGTTATTTTATTCTTTTAAAAATGGAATCATTTTATTTTATTGCTATAGTCGGAAACCAAAGTATATGTAGGAATATATTTTATTTCTTTATTTATTCGTAGCAAACGATAATAAGTTGCTTTGATAATTCCTTTGCAAATGAGTCATTTGTTTGCTTTTTAAAGCAGGTGGTCTTTATCAAAATGTTCATGATTGACATTTTGAGCATCTGTCTAGAATAATAACAAAAATAAAAACGTTTTGCTGTTAATTAAACCTGTTTATTATATAAATATATATCAATTTAGATGAGTTCACAAATTGTAAAGCAATTACCCCATAACTGTTCAAAGCTTTAATCATTAAATTGATTCAATAAGAAATTTCTAATTTAAGCTCTGTAAAGAAGCAATTAAGAGTTACAAAAACACCTAATTTCTGTAATAAGGTTTTCATAACGCGAGAAATTACTCATTAGTAAATCTTTGAAAAAATCCTACATGTATAAATAGATATAGTGTACCTCTCGCAATTGTTGATTTATCATCGTTGTATAACATTTCAATTAAATTTATGATGAATAATAATTATAGAATGTAAGTGTTGAAATCGTGAAATAAATCGTAACAATCATCATATGCACATTGACTTAAGAATTCCAATACAATTGATGCTTTAAAAGGAAAATATAATTCTGAATAAGTTTTTTTTATATTAATTAAATAGTTTTAAAAGACATCTCTAACTTTCCTCTTTTTTTTCACATCATTATTTTCACTTTGTTCCGGGATGTATAGAACTTAGAGAAGTCCTTTTTTGAATAACTTCAGTGTATTTTGAAGAATCGAGATTATGTATTACTAAAAAGTGTCTCTTATTCGAAAAATTTTGATGTTTTTAGGCCAAATATTTTCGAAAACTTCAAATTTTTTTCAAACAAAAATTGTAATAATAAAAAAATACAGTTTTGATTCTTAATACCAGATTTGAGTTTGTTATATTTTCCAGCCATCATGTTCATGTTTCTGAAAGGATAAACAAAATTTGAATACCTTTGAAAATATAAAAATAATGAAATGGAAAAATAACAATTCCATTTTGAGCAGGAGTGTTCCTAACTCAAGACCCAGTTCTTCTAAAGAACAACAAGTCTCATGAACTTTTAATTTATTGGAGCTAAATGTGCACCCAATGGTGTGGTGCAGAAGTTTGTAAAAAGAACGCCAATTCAGGAACCATCCTTTTCATTTGACTGCGATTTCAAAGTGCGAGTTCTCTCCAAAAATAGTACTAGTATTGCTTTAAATTGAAGCATTCATAGAGCTAAATTGAAACTTGAAATTGAAAAAAGCCTTGATTAAAATCATTTGCGTTTTTTTTTTCATTTATACATCAAAATGAAAATCGGAGAGGGGGGATAGAGGGGATAACTAAGCTTTTCTGAAACTTAAACTTTTTAGAAGACACACACACATACAAAAAAATTCAGAGACTATGAAAATGAGTGATAGAGGAAGATAAGTGATAATTGCTTATTGTAAGTTGAATTCAGTCAGGAAATATAATCGTCATTTTGTTTTTATTATTCATATTTCGTTTCGCTATATCCATAATTGCATACAAATGAGAAATAATTTTATATCCGCAGGTTTTTCTAGAATGTTTTAACTAATGACTTTGTTATATTTTATAATTAAAATTTTAAAAGTTTGAAAATATTCTTTATTTTGTTTAATGAACTCGACTTTATTTAAGACTTTATTCCATTTAAGATCTTTTATCTCTCTCTGTCATCACAATAATTTTTCAACTTTAAAGATTGATAATTCTTAAAGAGATAGAAGATTAAAAATCCAAAAGACTTTTCTTTAAGACTGAGGATTTATCGTAAATGTTTTCATTTATTGTGCTTTAATAGGATTTTATTCCATAAAAATAAATTTTATTTATTAAAATACTACTAAAAACTTTTAAAAATTTAGAATTTAAAATGCTCCACATTTTTATTTTATTTATTTATTTTGATTCATTTATTGTTTTTACTTCCCTGCACGTAAATATTTTTTGCTAAAAGAATGTTTTATTTGAAAGAAAAAAAAACTTGTTCAACTTTGTTATCCGACTTTTTCTTTTTTTCCTTTCTTGTTATGTATTTTTGTATTAATTTATGATATTTATCACCGTTTTCGAATTTCGTCTATTATTTTATTAATCGATTTATTGATAAATATTTTATTTAATTTATTTTTTGGATTAAAGTCTAATTTAATTGGGTTGTTTTTTGTATATTTTGATTCTGCAAATTTTTTTTTTTCATCTTTCATAGGACTAAGAAAATTCAAGTGAATACAGCCGAGCTATGTTCATTACGCCCACGAATCTTTCGCTAAAAATCAAAAATGTTATTAGCTTTCAAAATCTTGCTTCTTTTTTTTTTCTTTGGGAAAAAAATACTCATTCATCAGTTTCAACTCGCTGCTTATTAAGCCTACTTTTTGACAGAAAACAACTCTTCCTTCCTTCCCAACATGCAACTCATTTTTCAGTCATATAATAAACTACTTCATTATCTCTCCCTGGCATTGTGACTCTCCAGACTTAACTCCGTGACTTACCGCTTACAATAAATCACGCGCCACCAATTATAAACTTTCTCCAAAAGAATCTGCATAAGGGACATTAACATAAGTAAAAAAAAAGCAGAACTCTTCCGTTGAATTTCGATTATCCCAGATATTCGCTTCAACCTTCCAACGAAGGTAATCCTCTTCTAAAGCTTCCAAACGACCTAATTTGCATAAAACTCCTGCAAAACTTCCTCCTCACCCCCACCCCTTTGCTGAAGAACTTTTTCCTATAGAACAGAGGGAAAACCTATTAAAAATTTCCCCCCAATGTCTTTCCACCCCCTGCAACGAGGGCGGGACTGGATCTTGTGTTTTAAGTTATGTGCAGAGGGGGTGTCATATTAAGAAGGGGTGCTCTGCAAGCCGTTGCCATTAACATAAAAGTTTGAGAGCCAATGTCGCTGAAAAACTGACTTCATCCCTTAGCATACCATTTATATTTTAGGCGATAAACAGTAGCAGTGTACACTTTATTTTTTAAATTTTTTTTGTTCTACCTCACCCCCTTTCCCCTCATATTCTCTGTCTCTCAATGGAGTATCTTGCATCAGCATTCGTTAAGTGCATTCCAACTAATGGATGCTCATCTATTCTGAAGTTGAAGGGTTGCCATATTTTTTTTCGGTTTTTCGAATCGGTGTGTTACTGCGTTGGCGAGATTTTCAATTGCAACTTCGTAATGAGATGCATATTTTTTTTCTATGAAAATGTATTGCCGCATAATGTTTTTTTTTTAAAAATAAAATACGCGTATAATGTCATAGGGCGTTAATTAAATTTATAGCGATATGGTACATATCTATATGTGTGTTTGATGTTTATAATTTTAAAATGCTTTTTTTAATGATTTATATTATTTTTACGTTGGTTTAATTTAAAGACAAGTAATTCAAAATAATTCTCTCTCTTTTTAATTGTTTTTTAAAAAATTGAGTTATAAATTCAAACTTCATACAAAAATATATCGTTCGTTGTTTTTAGGGTGATAAGGTTTTTAAGAATTAAAATTATCTGAAACTAAATTATTTTTTAAATATTTTCTAATAAAAATTTATCTTTTAAATTGAAAATATGAAAAATTAATTTTAACTAGTCATATTAATTAAAATTAGGTTTGAATTTTTTTGAAACTTAATTTCAATTAAAGGTTTTTTAATTAAAGGTAACTTTTTCATTTAGTTTTTTTTAAATACTTTGACTATTTTCTGATACTTACTAATTATTTTATTGAAAATCTTTCTACATCTTTTTCTATATCTCTTTACAAAACGATTTATATTTTTTTATTTATTGATTTGCTCGAAAATTTCTAATCTGTGTATATATATATTCTGATATAGAAAGATAATCATTTTTGTTAAAACGTGTTCAAATTAAAGTTTAATCAAAATAACCACAAAAATACAATTTTGTTAAAAAAAATTCATGAAAAAATTTATTTTTATCAAATTTATTAATCTATTAAGCTAGTTTTTAAAAAATATTTAAAAAAATAGAGGGTTTTTTTCTTCCACCTCCACTTTTTTTTATCAACTTAAATTTTTTTTATGCATTTAATTTATTTTTATTGAAGCATAATCTTGTGTATTATTTTTCATTTAAATTTCATATATGAAAAAAAATTAACGAAATTATAATCACTTTTGCTGGCCTTAAGAAATAATTAAAAAACTTTAAGATATTTCATAGAAATTGCAAGCATTGGGAGAAACACTTGTAATGTGAATTAATTCATTTCAGCATTGTTTAATTACTTGATTAAAAATTTAATTTAAAAAAATATGTTCACTTAAAAATTTATTCTCTTTTCATAATATTTTTGAATTATAAATTGCTTCGTAAATTACTGCTATTTTTGATTTTTTAGTTAATGTTAATACATTCAATAGTAAAATTGTGTAATGATTATGAAATAATTAAAAAAAATTATTTAAATATTTCGAAATTTTCTTGTGATATTATTATGAATTTTTCTGTCTCCATGACACTTGATATTTTTCGATGTTTCTTAAGCAAGGGAAAAAATGTGAAAAAAATTAAATCCTTCTAGATTTCGAAATTTTATATAATTGTAATAAAAATAGCGCATTATCAAACGATCTTATCAATCATTTATCTCCAAAATTAAAATGATCAATGTACACAAATTCATGCCAATTATTGTCGTTCGAATAAGTTTTATTGCCGACAAACTTTCAATTCCATTTACTAAAAAAGCAGCGAAGTTTTGAATTTTTATTGAGGATTATTAGAAAAGAAATTCTCTCGAATTTTTCACTTAGTCCCACCTATTGATAGTATATAAATGAGATATTTAAAATATGTGTAGATAAGAAGTATTCCGCTAAGTAATTTTATTTGGCATCAGTGAAAATTCTATAAAACTCTCCAAATTCTCTGCAAAACTCCCCAAATTTATTATGTCAGAACATGATATTGTTTTGGGAATGAGGTTTTCTGACGTCAATAAAAATCCGTTGGTGAAAAATAAAAATGTTATTATCTGCACGAGCATCTCAAAAAATCAGTTTTTAATAACGTGATGCCATCCCATTTACAAAAGCTCTGATTAAAAATAAATATGTTAATGAATACAGCCAATAAAACCTAGAAAAATGCCATTTCGGGCACGTAATTATATGAAACGAAATAAATAGGAAATATGATATTTTCTTAAACAATCAATGCGAGAAAAAGTTTTTTGTGATCGTTTGCGATACTAAAGTGACTCATTCAATGAAACAATGAAAAGGAATAAAAATATAATTTAACTTGCACGAGCCCGTGGTGTTTGGCCGCTCAAGAAATGATGTTCTGACATGATACATTGAAATATGCATGGCAGATTTCATTTTGATCTTTATAGTAGATTTTCATGTCATAAGTTTGATATTTACTTGAGATAACTCTTAAAAAAACTTTGCTGAAATCATTTTATGCCTTTGTTAAATATGAAGAATTATCTATTCAATAGGGATGATTTGAATGCAATGCTGCTTTTTTTAATAATATCTGAGAATGTTTAGAAATTTATTTTTATTTTACCAAAAATATCGTAGATGTAAACATTATATTTTTAATATAGAAATGAAACGAGTGTAAATCATAGTAAAAGTTAGAGGCACATTTCTCTCTCTCTCTCTCTCTCTCTCTCTCTCTGTATGTGTGTGTGTGTGTGTGTGTGAATACGTTCTTATTTTATCACTAGTAAATGGCCCGGTATTTAAAATTTTTATAAAATTTCCTTTATTTATTTATTTTTGTTGTTTAAAGAAAAAAATGCAGTGCATGTTTTGTAAAACTAATATTAATAGATTCGGTCGTATTTAACTGATATCGATTTTTATATGAAGATCATACGCTTTGAATTATTTATCTGTCTCATCCTACTTCTAAACTAGCTGTTTTTTGTGATCAGCCGGTACAACAGGGATATTGGCTGTATTTAATTTCAATGTAATCTTTCATGTATAATTTGATTTCGGTCCTCTACGAAGTGCTTTTTAAGAATCAACTTGGCATAAATTAGAGCCATGTTTTCAATCGAATTATTGTAATCTCTGTTTGTTGTGTAAATGAATTTTTCTAATGTAAGCAAATTGTACGACACAATACTGCTATTAAAAATTACTTTTCTAAGTAATCCTATCCTAAACGTCTTGACTGTTGGATTACTTAGAAAATTACTTTTCTAAGTAATCCAACAGTCAAGACGTTTTTTTCAAAACCGCATCTTCTGATTTCTCATAAAACTACGCTGAATATTTCATATTTAGCTTTCAAATAGATCATACGGTTAAATAGATGACGGTACAATAAAAATGATTTGAATCTCATTGTAACAATCAAATCGTTAATAAAAATGATGTATTTTTTTAAAAAATTCAGAAATTATGATATTAATTAATATTATTAAAAGAGCAATTTTTTTAAATTTTTTAAATGATATTAAAAAAAATTTGTGCGACAGTATTTTCAGTAATCGCTGTAAAAAAAGAAAAAGAATTAATTAATTTTAAATTAATTTGAATTTTAAAAAATCAACTCGGAAGTGCACATTCTCATCCTGAAAATTACATTTATCTTAATTTGATAACTCTAATTCAAGAAATGTGTCCTGTATAGTTTCTACATGCAAACATGCATTTTCTTTTATTATTAGTAGATATTATTAGTATTTTTATATGAAGATTGATACACCCATTGTTAATTCTAAAAGTCTAACACTTTGAGATTTATACGAATCAGAAGATCTGATTTTTTGACAATGATAACAATTTTCTCCATTTACGTCTTATATAAAACATAACATTAAATGGTTACGAAAATATTTTAAATTATAATTCCTAAATTTGGATGAATTAATCAAACGTTTTTGTCTATTTAATTGATTTAAATAAGCTACTTAAATTTCTTAGTTTCATTGCGACTGATAAAAATCTTCCATTTCTCTAAATACACTTGGAATTTATTTTTTTTCTCCACCAAAAAGGCGATAGTTTGCCAATTATGGCACCCCTTTTGAATTTTCGCAGGAGGGATGCGTGCGAATGAGGATGGGCTGAGAAGAGAGGAACTGGAAGAGAAGGGGAGGGCGTTAGCGGGTGGGGAATAAAAAGAAAAAAAAACCTGCGGGGGTTGAGGGGGTGGAAGATATGGATCTTTTGTAAAAAGTAGCGCAAAGACCGGACACATTACATTATGCAAATTGGCAGCCTGATTCAGGTCGCCTAAGACCCGGTTGTTTTATGACCGTTCACTGTTCTAGCACCAGCGCGCGATACTTATTAAAGTTTTCTTTATTTTATTTTAGTTTTTACTTATTTTGTTTCCTACCCCCGAAATAATTTCGATGGAGAAGATGAAGAAAAAGAAGAAAAGAAAAAATAATAATGGTGTAATATATGAGGGAGATAATTTAGAGTTTCTCTTTCGTCGTCTAAGATAGATTAACTTCCGTACACTTTCCGTACTTTATGGGCCCCGGATTCTCGTTGGAATTTTTATCTAATCAAAAAGATTCCTCGTTTATTTTAGGGAGTCATTTTCTCCTTGTAAAGCTCAGAATTTTAATTTAAAAAAATACCGGGGATGGTGGGATTTATCTCAACAAATTACTTTTTTTCTTTTTTTTCGTGAGATAAAAAGTAATTTCTTCTGTGCCTTTTTGGGTGATCATTATTACTGACTGGAATTTTACAGTTTCTGAGTCATCTTTCGGTGAAGGGAACTGGATACCTCATTTTATTTTATGATAGAAACACTTATTTTTTATATGTGAATTAATATAGATTTAGATAAACTATAATTTAAATGCTATGGAGAGCTGGGATATTTTTCTGAACAAATTAATATTCTTCATTTATCATTTTTTAATTTCTGTTACTATCACTTATTTTTTGAACTAAAAGATAGCTTATTTTTATATTTTTTATTAGTTATTAGTAAGAAGTGAGTTAAGAAATAATTTCTTCTGTGCTTTTTCTTTTTCAACACCTTATTATTTCCTGTCGTTATTACTGATCTCTTGAGATAAAAAATCGTTTATTTTCAGAATTTTTTTAATAATACAGCAAATAAAAAATAAATTTATAAGATGTAATTCCTTTTGCGCTTTTTCTTAATTTAACATCTTAATATTTTATATTATTATTGCTGATTTCTTGAGATAAAAGGTTGTTTATTTCTAGAATTTGCTAGTAATATTATTTCCTGATGTTATTGCTGATCTCTTGAGATAAAAAGTCGTTTATTTTCAGAATTTTTTAATAATACGGCAAATAAAAAATAAATTTATAAGATGTATTTCCTTTTGCGCTTTTTCTTAATTTAACATCTTAATATTTTCTATTATTATTGCTGATTTCTTGTGATAAAAGGTTGTTTATTTCTAGAATTTGCTAGTAATATTATTTCCGGTTGTTATTACTGATCTCTTGAGATAAAAAATCGTTTATTTTTGGAATATTTTTAATAATGCAACAAGTAAGAAATAAATTAATAAGAAGTAATTTCTTTTCGGCTTTTTTCTTAATTTAACATCTTAATATTTTAATTATTATTGCTGATTTACTGAGATAAAAGGTTGTTTATTTTCAGAATTTGTTAGTAATATTATTTCCTGATGTTATTGCTAATTTCTTGAGATAAAAAGTCGTTTATTTTCGGAATATTTTTAATAATGCAGCTAGTAAGAAACAAATTAATAAGAAGTAATTTCTTTTGTGCTTTTTCTTAATTTAATATTTTCTATTATTATTGCTGATTTCTTGAGATAAAAGCTTGTTTATTTCCAGAATTTTTTAATAATAGTAAGCTAGAAGTAAATTAAAAAGAATTTCTTCTGTGCTTTTGGTTCTATGCTTGTACTTCTGTTTTGTGCTATCATCTTATTGTTTTCTATTATATGACAACATAATGCTGTTTTGGTTAGAAGGTTTTGGTGTCTCCGAAATTTACGGGCAAAAAATAAAGATTATGGGCCGGAAATTATCGGTTGAAGAATTTTTTTTAATCTGTTTTTATCATATTGCATAATTGTTATGTACGTTTCTCTGAAAGCAGATTTTTTTAAAAAGTTGACTTACTTTTACCCGTACTGCTTTATTATTACGTATGCTTCTTTACAACAGTTATATTTTTAAAAGGTTGAAATAGAACTATGACATGATAGAGATTACATCATCTCAAAATCGGCCGACCTTTAAAACGACTATAATATTACAGATGATTGGAGATCAATAGAGAAGGGATTGTTTCCAATCGGTATAAACTGTTTAATGACTTTAATTAATTAAGACAAATAATGACAAATATTAATAATGTTCTCACAGGATAACTTGAAATTTGTGATCATAGATTTCGTTTTTTATTATTATTAATAATTTCTTGAGATAAAAAATAGTTTATTTCCAAAAATTTAAATGGAATTTTTTAATAGGCAATTTATGAGAAAAAAAATTAATTTTGTCATATTTAGAAAACTAAACATCTAATTTCATTTTATGATAGGATGTTTTTCTTTAGTAGTTTTATGGTGATAATTTAATTTTGACAACAATACAATATTTTTATAGTATTTTTAAGTACATATTAAAATACATGCTCAATTTATCAGTTGTAATTATTGATTAACATTCATTAAACAAGAACTTACTTTGTTTAAATATTATTCAGATATTTATCTCAAAAAGTTTCAGACGAAAATATTTATACATTTAAGTCTATAAAAAATATTTATTTAATTGTCATTTAAAACTGGAAGATTTGGAAATTTAATCTAATTAATTTTCTCGCGATAAGAAGTTTACATTTTGTATTTTTTTAAATGATTCCTATAAAATCTTACAGAGTTTATTTACGTATGATTTATTTTAAAATCAAAAATAAGAATCATAAATTAGATTGTATTTAGTATATAAATATAAATGTCAATTATTCATTAATCTATTATTAATTTTGTTAAGCGTTACTTCATTTTCTTAGGATTTCAGAAATGTACTCATTTAAAATAAACTGAGACGGTTTTTAATTTCAGAAAACAACATAACGAATTATTTTTTTATAATATTTTTTTTTATTTCCTCACGTTAAAAAATATATTTTTGTTAATTTTAAAATATTGAGATTGAACTTTTATTCATCTTAATTTAAATTCATACTAAATAATTTTTTTTTGGTTTAATTTATTAATAAAATTTTGTAGGGCTTTTTTTTATATATCGTGACATTGTATCTAAAAGACTATATCATTTGCAATTATGAATGGTTGTTACTTATTAAATTAGATTCAATTTTAATCAGAACAATATTTTATTATAATTCGGATGTCCCATAAGTTTTAGATAAATTTTGTACCCCATTTTTAATAATTTCTTACGGTTTTAATATCAAAAAATTTACAAAATTTAATTTTTCTGACTTAAATCCATATAGTTTGAAATAATAATTAACTTCAATAAAAATTTAATGTTTTTATTCTATAAATATATGAATATTCTTATTTTTCATAGTTTTAGATATGGGCTTTTATGTTTATTTAACAATGGTAATTAAAACGGAATTACATAAAGTAATAATTTTATGATTTCTAGACAGTCATTTTTGTTATTTGGAATTAGGGATAGCTCAATCTGAAATAGTTTTATTGTATTTAATTCTTAAATATATTACAAACATTTCAATTAAAAGAACAAAAAAGGTAAATAATTATAACTAAATTGGGGTTATACAATGCATTATAAACTACGTATCTCGAATCTATATAAAGGTTAGATAACATTGTCAACGGTTTTTAATCTGATTTTTTGCATAAGAAGTTAGTTAGGAAAATTATAATTGTTACAATTAATTAAAAAATTCTTCGCTCAGTAAATTTGTATTTTATTTTTCCATGTATAATTAAATATAATTCTTTTATATATGTTATATCTGTATGTAAATGCTTACTATTGACTAAAAAGAAAGGCATTTTTAAAAGCAAATAAAGACTTAAAAAAAAGTTTTTGGAAGATTCAAGTAATGTTTTAATGGATGTATAACCGTAATGCAATCGAATGGTTTATCAAATTTTCAAAATCGAAATGTTCTCAATCTTGTCGAGAAACCTTTGCTTCTGTTTTATTAACATCTTGCCAAGAATTGCAAAGTGAAAAATAAATTCCATTCTAGAAAAGTGAAAAGTCCCAAAAAGCTTTTGTGGCACGGCTTTCGTATAATTTCTTTCTTTTTTTTTATTTGAAATACGATTTTTGTATTTTTTCCCCTTAAAAACTGTACTTCTTCCTTATGTTTCGAAAATATTCTTTCATCGTTGTGGATTTTGAGAATTTGTTCGTAGCATAAGAAAATACATAAATATTCGTTTATTCGAAATAATTAAATACCTTGTCTGCCTGAATTTATTATCTATTTCAACCAATTACATCTCAATTACGTGACCCCCCTCATTCACAAGATCTTTAAATAAAATTTGTTAAAAAAATTCATTTAATCATTTCTTAAAACAGCAATCAATAAATAATAGCAAAAAAAAATGTAAATATCCACTAAAAAAGATCTAACTTTGCATTTCAACCAATTAAATCTTGATTACCCCCCCCCATTCTTATACTCTTTAAATACAATTTTCTTTAATTTTTTCATTTAAACAGAATATTAAAACAACTATCAATAAACAATAGCAAAAAATGTAAAATCCAATAAAACACATCTAATTTTATAATCCCAATTACGTAACCCCCTCTTTCATATGCTGCTTACATAAAATTTGCTTAAGAATTTTTTTCCCATTTATTCAAACTGTTAAAACAGCTATCCGTAAACAATAACAAAAAATGTAAAAATCCCTCTGAAAAGATCTAAATTTATATCTTAACCAATTACATCCCAATCACGTAACCCCCTCTTTCATATGCTTCTTACATAAAATTTGAATTTTTTCCCCATTTAATCAAACTGTATAACAGCTATCAATAGGCAATGATAAAAAATGTAAAAATCCACTAAAAAAGATCTAAATTTGTATTTTAACCAATTACATAGCCCAGTCTTTCATATGCTCTTTACATAAAATTTGCTCACATTTTTTTTTTCCATTTCATCAAACTTTTTCCCCATTTAATCAAACTGTAAAACAGCTATCGATA
>JAOUZG010007398.1:3232194-3248362 GCA_026289955.1 Argiope argentata | reverse complement strand
ACTCTTTCATATGCTCTTTACATAAAATTTGCTCACATTTTTTCCCCATTTAATCAAACTTTTTCCCCATTTAATCAAACTGAAAACAGCTGTCAATAAACAATAGCAAAAAATGTAAAAAAAAAACACTAAAAAAAGGTCTAAATTTGTATTTCAACCAATTACATCTCAATTACGTGATCCCCTGCGGAGAGTCAGACTAACGAGAGAGGCAACTGAATGTTGCTGCCACACAAAACATACGCTCACTTAAAAGGCTTCTGGTGTTACAGAAGCCGAAAAAGAAAGTGCTGATAAATTGCCCCTGCCTTATGTGTGACATGGCAATTTAACCTGTAATGACTTCCTTGCCTTAAAAGTGTTGCCCGCAGGCAATATTAAACACAACGTCTAACGAGCCCAACTGGTGCTGGTCCGATAACAGCAGCAAGGGAAGACACATTATACGCAAAGCATGTTAAAATGCGTCGACCGCATTATTCCCTTTGTTATTAACATGTAAAAGAAGCCCTCCTTTTTTCTGTGCGTTTGTGTGCCAGTTTCAAAAAAAGTCACACACGCGAAGTGGCGAAGTAATTTAGAGCTAAGCAGATCGTTTGCCGTGTAGTTTTGGTTTATTTTTTCTACCCAAGATTTTAATTATAATGTCACTTTATGGTGAAGTGAGCGGAATATAAAATAGGCCACACAGTTCAAGTTGTGGTAAATGGGAAAATTGCAGTTTAAAGAGCTTAAATTTGTTAATAGTCCGTCATAATATTGTTAGTTATTATTCTATTTTAGGCCAGTTTTTTTTTTTCAAATTTGTTTCTGAATATTATTTTTATTGAGTGAATATTTTCTCTTTTTAATTGAAGTAAAATAAAGCACTATACATAAATTTAAATTTTTTTTTGTTGAAAATTCTCATTTATTGCCCAACGTTCAAGCATTAATGTATGACAAGCGATATTTTTAAAATCAAGTTATTAAAAGTTAATTAATTTTCGTCCAAAAGAAAATGTCATTTTCCTCCATACAAACTTTTGTTTTTATCTTAATTTTACTTCTATTAATTGTATATTTTTAGCAATACATTATTGGAAGCGATAAGTCCGAATTCTTTCCTAAAGATGATTCCCTGATTTTTAAAATTTGTACATCAATTAAAGGAAGCAAAAATATACGAATTTTTTACGCACACCAAATGGAACTAAAAATTTATTTAGCTAATATTGGATACAATTTGAATATATTTAACTAATTTATAACATAAATAATCGTTTGCAGAATTTTCAAATAAGAGTAAATCACAATCAAATCGAACGCTATTTATTATTTAAATTCATATATTAATTACTGACGGGAGAATTTTAAATAATATATCAACAAAAAAATGACAAATTATTGAAGAAAACAAGATATTAAATATCTGCGCTTAGAATAAAATTATTTCTTAAATATGGAAGGTAAACGGAAAATTCTTTAAATAATAATAATATTTTAATCCTTAAAAAATAGTATTTATTTGCAAAATTTAGTCGATCCTATTCTTAGTTACATTTATTATGCTATATTACTTACTTAAAAACAAGAATAAAAACAATTTCAGTGTTAAATTTATTTCATCTGATCTAACCACTAAAGAGGAAAATAATTCTTTCCACTCTTATTTTAGCTTCAACTCGTCTGTTAAATGTAGCCACGCCATCTGTCGGAAAAGGGGTCAGATTACCGTTTCATTGTGCGTCGTCTGTTTTTGAGAAATGTGCTGCTCTACTGAATTTAAACAATCTGTTTCAACTTCACTACTTTATGTTTTATTTATTGAAACTTAAACCTAAAATTATTTGCATGATTGAAATACTATTTAAAAGTTTTGTTCAAACAATTTTAATTGAATAAATCGCATAGATAAATCTCAAATTTCAAATTGATGAATCGGAAACTTCGTAAATGTAAATGTGTCTCATAAGCTATTATTTAAATTGAAGAATTTTTTAAATTTTAATTTTGAAGGATTAAAAACATTTAATAGTTCTTTTAACTTACATAGTTGTTCATAGAAATCTCGATTATTAGTATTATTAAATTGAATTTTAAGAGACAAATATTCAAATCCAGTTACGCAGAGAATTTAAATGAATCTATCTATATAATATCAATTCGTAAAAAAAATGAACTTGTTCTAAATGTTGTCAATTTTGAAAATTCGTAACTTTTCTATTCAATGAGAGATAACTGAAGAATTGAAAATCTTTAAGACTGTTGTAATAATATACAAGAATGAAATTAGTAATGAAAAAAAAATATTAGCGTATTTTCAGTTGAACATTTCAAATTAGATCATAATAAATCGAAAATACAAATAAATGAATGTTTTATCGATATGTTTGACAAAAGGTAATTTTAATTGTTGTCAAAACAATGGCAGTAAATTATAAAAAAAATATTTATTTCATAATATGTATTTTTTTTTTCGTAGTCTAAAATTTCATCTAAAGTGACTTATGGGGATTCAAATATTTAAAATAAAATTTTCTAGCTATTATATCTTCTATTCATCTAAAAAAATTAACATCAATACAAACAACTCTCATTGCAATTTACGAATAAAATAAACAAAAATGGCGAACTTACTATAAAGCAGTAGAAAATTGTAGTATGCGTTATTTAGAAAACCTTGTTATATTTAAAGAATTTCTAGCGTTAAAAACCATTGATTCGTCTTATAATAGTTGCTCCGAAAGACACAATTTTCACTAGAAAAAGAGAAAGAAAATATATAGAGAGACACAACTATAATGGTATAAATTTAAGTTCACGTGACCTAATTTCCAGTGTAATTTAAAATGGCAAGCATCTGGATATTAGTTGCCGTTCTCAGTAAATTATTCATTAGTTTTTGTGGTTATGCGAGTTGAATTAATTATATTCCCACATCTAAAAAAACAATAAAAAATGAAAACAATTGGAATATTTTAACAGATGTCCTCACTTAATTATTCCCCTTAGTTTATTGTTTTATATTTCTGTCGTTTGGCTGCAATGATTTACATTATTCTGTTGGATTTTTTTGTTTTGTTTTGTTTTGGTAAGATTATCATGTGTTGCTTTTCTTCTTTTCTTTTTTATTTTACTTTTTGACATTTTTAAACAAAAGATACTTATGTAAAACCTTTTATTATTATCTATACCTGATAATTTTATAATGAGGATTGATATTTCACTATGAATATTCATGATCGTGAATATGCACACATTATTATTCTATAATTTACTATCTTGCTTACAATTAATCTCCCTGCTTAGTAGGAGAGAAACAACATTTAACGTTTCATCAAGTTTACGTATCAATAAAAATATAATAGTAATGCACAATTATGAGTAGAATATTTTTTTAAATGCTGATTCAAGCTTATAACCATAATATTGATGGTTATTCTTAATGGCCGCGAATGGGGTCTTGCTGCTTTTTAAACTGCACAAATATAATTACCTTTAAAATTATTGATTTTTGGTTGTTGTTTATTTGTATAATTATCTTATCGGCTTTTTAAAAAATATTTTATCTAATTACTTTATTTCTTATTAGTATATAGTCTCTTAATTACCAATGAAAAGCCAATGATCAATAATAAGGCAATGAAAGTTAACATTTTTTTTCCGAAATGAATAGCTTATTAAAAAATTTTCTACTAAAGAATTTCTTGTACATTTTTATTTATTTTTAAACTTTTAAATAGCATTCTTTTTCTAATATGAGCGTAATAAAAATCTTCATTCACTTTAAAAAGTACTAATGCCTGAAGCAAAGCTAATTCATTTATGAAGTATTTCAGATAACTTATTATTTTTTTTAAAAAATTCGTTTATATCAATGGTTGTACTGTTAAAATTCTACCTTAAAAGTGCAATAAAAAAGGCATTTTTTTCTGTTAATAGTGAGATATAATTATTGTTGAGAAAATTTTTGTACATTTGTCTAAAATTGAAGAACAACTTTTGTTTCCGAAATATAGCAACAATTTTATAATCAACAGCTACTTATCTTGGCGAAAACACTAGTGATAGGCTAAATAGGTGCATTTTTTAAAAAATAATAAAAACACCTCCGAAATTAAACAACTTTTGATTTAAATGTAGACTTTTATTATACAAATTATCATCATATATTATTTTTAAATTAATTTTTTTCTCAAATATATCAGTTCTTTATTGAATATATAAGCATTAAATTTAAAACTACGTGATTAAACTTAATGACAAATCTGTTAGATTTGCATATATTTTCTATTTGAAATATTCACATAGTGTTATTTCATAAAAGGGGGCATCTTGCAAAATACAGAAATTAATTTTGTCATTTTATCCTAAATAAGATGAAGCAGTAACTATTAATTTATTTTCTTTTTGAATATAGTATCTGAATATGGTTTCCAAATTTATCTTATGATAGATTATTGTTGAGCAATTATATTGTTGACTAAAGTTTAAATCCGATTTCTTAAATGTATGGGCTCCATTCCGAATCGAGTTGTGAAAATTTTCACCTATCTTTCTGATTTGAGACTGTTGCATTTGTAATAATAATTAAGAAAATTAAAATAGCTAAGAAAATCGTAGTAATGTGCAAATTTCATCTAAATTTGATAAATTATTTTAACTTAATGAATTGATTTTAGTTATCGTCGATTAATGCTCCATTTTTTCTCGTATTTTTTGAATTCGTTATTATAACAACTTTTTTAGACTAAAATTAAGTTTCTTAGAAATATATCCTTACAACATTTTTTAGTCTAAAATAAGTTTTTTAAAAATATTTTTTGCTCAACAGGGATTAATGGGAAGAAATTATTTAGATGTTCTAGCTTGTAATAAAATGAAAGAATAAAATGTACTCCATTTTTTTATCATCTGTACACTCTTTTAAATAATATAATTTTCTTCGAATTTTTTATTCTTTAGTAAATGCTTGTGTTTATTGGATCAGTAAATAACTATTTTTATTACGGTGTAATAACTATTTTAGTTTCCAAATAACGCCTCATTTATATAAAAAATATTCTTCTTTATCGTAATATTTTATATTTTTAACTTCATGTTTCTTTTTTCTATTTTAAGGTTTACCTGAATGCTTTGGGTTTTTTTTTGCATTTAATCCGGTGTAATTAATGAACTGAAATTTTAAGCCCATTAAATAAATATTTCTTGCATATTAACGATAAAACTATTAATGAATGATTCAAGGCATTTTAATGATAGCCTTGTTGATGAAACATTTCAATGTATTTTCTTATAATCTTTGCATTTGTGAAGAATAAGGTGATTCGGACCCTTTCGTTACTGCTTGTCCAATAAAAAATATCTTTCTTTTTCTTCTGTATGAGACTAATTAAACAGGGGGTAAAATATTTCTAAAAATAAAATCAGTGATGCTAATAATGAGATTATGAAGTTTCTACAGGAATAAAAACATATAAGCATTACTGGCTAAGATAAACAATAAATACAAGGGGTGTTCAAATGAAAAAGTACAAAACGACACTGTGATTATAAATGAAGACTTTATTCAAAGTATATACCATGGGCTTAAATACAACGATCCCATTGATTAACGAACCAAATAATTTTTTATTCCCAGAATTCCCGTTGTCGTGACGAGACCCAAACCTTCGCAACGTCTTTGAGTACGCAGTCACAGTTAAAGTTCTTCCCTTTTACATGAAAATCGCATGGTGACATATCCGTGTTGTAGGGTGAATGATCAAGCTGCTCCCACTATAACTTAACCAATTCCACTTGTGTGACCCTGGAGACGTGTGGAGGCACATTATCATGGAGGAAACACAGACCCTCCATTAGTAGCCCCAATCTTGTTCTTGATGGACCTGCGTGGTCTTCGGAATATTTCACAGTACAGTTAATGGTTCTTCGAGGAATTCAACAAGTAGCGGATCTTGGACGGAGAACTCAAGATATTTGGACCCCTCAAGATCAAGATGTTCATGTGATTGTTCCCCTGACATGCGAGCGCTTCAACTTGCGCTCTGATTAATCAAGAATGAAAAAAAAAAAAAAAACTATAATTATAAATATATCTTGAGCAGAATCTACTCAATCTGAAAAAATAAACTAATCCTTTACATAAAAAATAAAGGGAAAAAAAGTTAAATAAGACATCAATGGCAGTAAAGAAAAAGTTATTTAAATTTGAGTTTGGATTTAATAGTATAATCTTTTGTTTTAAAATAGGCTAAAAAAATTCAGAAAAATTAATTTTGGAAAAAGTGGAAAAAATTACAGAAATATTACTATTGTAATAATAATTTTTTTTTAAATTTAGGATGTTTCAAAAATTATTTTTATATTGCATTTTTGAAGGATATGCAACTCCCCCCTCAATTTTACTTGATTGTTAACCTATTAAAATTCTAATTAAAACTTTAAAAAAATTTCTCCAACGTTCAAGTTTTGACCTACAAAGGGTATTTGGGCCAAATTTGGTAGTTGTAAATCAAACGATCTGTCATGAAGAACATCAACATATTAATTAAGGTTTATTAATATTAAACATCATATTAATTATAACTAATGTATTACAAATGACCTTCTTTTGAATTAAACAACCTAAATGAATTTTTATTATCAACCTGTCCAACAAAAAAAGATAAATAGATATCACGCTTACGAAAATATCTGTTCAAACCGTCCCGTTTCTACCCAAGAATATTTTTATGGGGCATGAAAATATTCCACGCGTTGAAATACGAACTACGAAGAGGAATAAAAATTCCCCTCACATACCGAAAGGGTTGCACAGGGAACAACCTGTTGTCACTTCCTTTACGAGCACACGCCGCTATACACCCCTTTTTTATCATACACTTTCACTTTTTTTCTTTTTTAAGCCTACCCTTACTCCTTTTAACAGATCGTGGAATGCGTAACCCTTTTTTCCCTCTCCCCCATCTGACTCGGATGCACCCCTTTGAGCCGGGTGCAGGTAAGGTGAGGTTAGGGTTCTTTTCCACCCGTTTTTAATCCCTTTTAACCCCTTAGGGCCTCCATTCCTGAACACTTACACCCTTTTTTCACTTGAAGTATTTTTTATTCTGTTTTTTATGGTATATTCGGGAGAATTCCAACACCTGTTTGTAGAGTTATTGCAGTGAATTGGTCATATTTATTTGAAAATTTAATAACCAAATAATATTTTATGTATATTAAAAGGGTTATTCGCAGTTGTAGTATATTTAAAAGTAAATTAAAGAAAATTTAAATTTTTATTTCTAAAATATTACACTGTGTTAGTAATACCTACTTAAGCTAGCGAGAGTGGTTTCCCCAAAGCTTTCTCGCATATTTTCTTGTAAATGAGCTGTATGTATTATTAACCGCTTGTAATTTACGAACAATAGTTATGAAAAGCATAATAGCATACACTCTTGAGCTGTTAATCATTAGGATGATGTTAATACACAAGTACAAAAAAATCGAATATGCATATATGGTGGCTTTTATTTTCCATAGGACAACTAAAAAATTGACTTATAGTTACAATTTTAGTCACAATATAAAATATTGAATTTCATATACTTAAGTCATTGAGTTTTATTTGCTACCATATTTTCATACTCTTAAAAGTGCAAGCTGACGGGCGATCAAATATTTGACAGACATTATTCACTAAATTTGTTTGAAATATACTCTTTAGGTATTAAAAATTCATATATTTAAATAATTATGGGTTTGATTTTTCACTTTTACAGACTCGTGGAAATTTATTTTTCGCATTTACAGACCTGTGGAAATTGAATTTTCGCATTTACAGGCTCGTAAAAATTGATTTTTTCCCGCATTAACAGGCTTGTTAAAATACATTTGAATAGATAGGCAATCCTTTGACGGGATTTTTTTCCGAATTTGAAAGATTTTTACACTTCTAAATGTAGAAATTTACAGGTATTTTTTGGTTTACATTTACTCGTTAGATGTATATTTTAGATGCATACCAAATTTTATCCATCTTGACAGTTTAGTTTTGCAGCTATCGTATTTATTTTTATTCAAACAACCGTACAGACAGACTTCTGACAGACCAAATTTCATCCATTTAGATCATACCATGTATATTTCCCTATGTACATTTCCTATAAAAAAGTTGCGGGGTTAAAATATTATGATATTTTTATTATAAAAATTACGTTTTAAAACATTATATGCTGTTATTTTTATATTTTAAAGATAATATTCAAAAAATGAAAAATGTTCGTACTCGATTTAATCAAACAAAAAATACTAACCCCTGTCATGTATAAAATAATTTAACATTTAACTTGCTCATTGTAAGAATTCATACCTCCAAAGCTTTGAAATGGGAAAATGTACTTCTAAATACCTGAACATTTCTTATCTATTGTTAGATGTAATTGGATTTGATTATGAACGACTAATTATTAAATTTTCGTAGCTTCCTTTTTTTCAATTCATATTATTAGATTACATTCATCTTATATGTATATTTATATATATTGTTCAAATTTTCTAACGTTAATAAAATACTTTTTATTCATCCATTCAAGTTGAAATACATTTCAAAGTTGTAGTGGCTAACACTTGATGTTGATACAGTTTTTCAATTATAATTCTTTAATTAAATTAAATTAATTTTTAATACTTTAAATAGAGTTTTGTGATGAGAATTGAAATCAACAGACAGTAGATCAATCTGTAAAATTTGAGAATTTCAGTATCTTTTACGTGAAGGTGAAAAATGCGAGTTTAATATTTGGGAAAATTAATAATTTTTTGATAAATTATTTATATTAATTGTAATTATTTTTAAAAAGGTAACTAAAATAAAGATTTTCTTTATTGACCGAAGTAGGAATGAACTTAAATTTTCTTATATTACTTGTGTAATTTTTTTTTCTTCATAAGTACATTTTTACAAAATAGCTTAGAGATAAAAGCCGTCTTCATTTGAAAGATAAAATAGTTTTGAGAATCGCATTGAACTTTCGTTAAAACGGTGAAAAGATTTATCATTATCAGAGAAACTGAAATAAATCTTTTTCTATTCTTCGACACACTTAATCGCCTGGAATAAATTCTGAGATCCATTTTTGTAGTTTTTCTAGGTCATTTCTCGGAATCATTTTTTAACATTTCGAAATGGAGATTGCTGAAAAGAAACGTACTGATTTTTGACCGAGTAATCAAATAGACATTTGGTTCTTTTTTTAAAAAAATATTTGTGAACGCATTGATTTAAAAAAAGGCAAAACTATTAAATCAAGTTTAAACTTTCACATGCGAACTTTACAGAAACTACGCCTTTGAATGATTTCTTTTCATTGGTTTAGACCAGGGGGGGTCTCAAAAGGTGGGTCGTGGAATGTGTCAGAGGGGTCACGAGATATGGAAGAAATGTTTAAAGAAAATTAATGTATTGCTATAGTTTCCATTAAAAAAAGAGTACAGATAAAGCTTTTAATACACATATCAAGTTGGTTTTTGTGTTCTATTAGTTAATGGGATTCATGAGCTTGTTTGGAATTAACCATTTTTTTAATGTCTGGAATGAACTTTGTAACACACAAAACAATGCCATTTTCCAGTGTCAAACGATTTCTTGATTTTGTTTTTAAATTTCTCACTATGGAGAATCCTTATTCACAGTTGTAATGTGTAGAAAATGGCATCAAAGTTTTTAATGTTGTGGACAGTTATGGGTATTCTTTTTTAATGCATATCCAAAATTTGTCGACATAAGCCATGTTAAAAGTTACTTTAGCTGACTTGAAATCTCTATCATTTGATCATGATGACGGGCACTTAGCTCGGCTTTTGTTACGGCTTGCTCACTGAACGGATTGACTATCCACACAATCCCACTCATATCCGTAACTGAAAAGTAATCTGTAAACTGTTCAATCAAAGTTTCGAAATGAGATGATACTAGTAAGGAGAAAGATGAAGAGTTGAGGGATGTGGTGCCAATACCCAACACATACTCTACGAATTCTTGAGTATGTGTAAAATTTTTAAAATCTCTGTCTAAACTTTAGACGGAGTTAAAACTTTGAGAGGGGGCAAAATATTAGTCTAAAAAGGGGGTCACAATATCTAAAAGTTTGAGAACCCTTGGTTTAGACTGACAAAACAATCATGCCATAAAGTGATTAATTTCGGTTATCCCTCTCATTTAACCTATGTTATCTGTAATCACCTTTTGGATAGTTTTCTGTCTTGTTCTATTCTATAATTATACATAAAATGGTTTAATTTATGGCTATTTATGTGGGAAACGGGATCTTTTAAAACTATTTCAGTAATATGCTTATTTAAAATGAATAAAATTGAATAATTGAACACTATTTTGGTATGCTGTGCTACTTCCGTGGTAATCTGAAAGATTAAAAATTCCCTTTTTAACTGTAAAATTAAATTTGCTGAATTAGTTATGTATCTATTTAAAATACTTAAAACTGTTTTCTCTTACATTAATATTTAATTTTTACCTGACTAATTTATTTTTTAAATTTTCTGAGATTAATTACATTTTTCACTTCAAGAATTTTCATTGGCGATGAAAGTAATAATTAGATTTTATAACCTCTGCATTCAAATTTTAATCTCACAGGTTATCAATAATTAAAAATGTACTTTTTTTCATTTTCATAAGCCGATACTTTTTCTTGAATAATTGTTTTTATTAATTTATTATTGTTAGTAATCAATATGTATTTTTTTAAATTTTTTTTCAATTTTTCATAAATTTATATAAGTAACGGGAACAAAAATAAATTGGAATGGGAAAATCAATATTGAATATTTTAAATAGTAACTGAGATAATGATGTGAATTATGTAGAGTTCGTTGCTTCTTGAAATTTAAATGCATGCATTTTATTATATACATAGTATTTTATAGTTTTAGTTTAGTCATATTAACATCGCGTTATAAAGCAACCCTAGAGCTATTTTGGAACGCTCTTCATAATTTTGAAGGGAACAAAAATAAATTGGAATATGAATATTGAATATTTTAAATAGTAAATGACATAAAGATGACATAATTTCGAAATGTTTATTTATTTTAATCCTAGAACATTAATGCATAACTTATTTGTTCTTTGGTGCTGTAATCTGTACTCTAGAGTATCAAATGATTTCCCACATAAATAATTTTGATGTATTTATTATTTTCTTAGGGTATATTTGTATTATTTTTAAGTTGAATTAATATGTTGTGAATTATGTAGAGCTCGTTGCCTCTTGCAATTTATATACATATTTTTTATTATGTACATTGTACTTTACAGTTTTAGTTTAGTTTAATTATATTAACACTCCGTTATGAAGCAGCATTAGAGCTATTTTGGGACGGTCCTCATAATTTTGATTGTACTTTATACATGAAGCTCTTTATGAACAGTTTTTTCATGTTATTATTATTTACTGTTTCATTATGATGTTAGAACATGATGTTGTTTTGATTAAGAGGTTTTGGTGTATCCGAAATTCACGGACAAAAAATAAAGATTATATGTGGCCGTAAATCATTGTTTGAAGAATTTTTTACCTGCTTTTACCAGTATTGCTTTGTTATTATGTATGCTTCTTTAACAGCTGATGCGTTTTAAAAGGTTGATGTAGATCTATGACATTATAGCTGTTATTTCATCTCAAGACCTGTCGAGCTCCAAAACTTCGTTTGTCAGCTCGAAAAATTAAAAATGAAAGCTCAAAAAAATATCATTATGTATCATTATATATACATCTATATACATCATTATATATACATCTATATACATTATATATACATCTATACATATCATTATATATACATATCATTATACATATATACATATCATTATATATACATCTATATACATTATAGAGATATAGAGACTGATTGAGAATTCTCGAGATTGTTTCAAACCGGTTTAAATTGGTTAATGACGTAAATTAATTAAGGCAAATAATGACTTAAAAATAATAATGTTCACACATGGTAACTTGAAATTTGAGATCGTAGATTCCATTTTTTAATTTAATTTATTATTTTTATTGTTTGATTCTTATGTTTAAGATTCTCTATGATCTTGAATCATAGAGTGAAACCCCGAATAAGGATACATTCGCAAGACATTTTACGTCGTTTCCCTCTAATGGTTTTTCACTAGTTTTCTACAAAACTAATAAAGAAATACAATCTCTTCTAATAATAATGACAAATGTGTGTGTATTGACGCTCTTAAGGCTATATTATTTCACTTTCAGGTACGTAATGTGGCGTATATATATCGAAATATATATTAGGCGCATTGGAGGTATTTTTGGAAATTTTAATTCATTAAAAATTAATTTGACTTTTCGTGGTTTTCCCTGGGGAACTTTCAAAAATATTATTGCACAAAAATAAGTTTTCTCAAGCTTTAAAGTTTAAGAAATTGTCTTTTTGAGGATACTTTTTAAAGTCGAGCAAATCTTTTATGATTTTTTAAGATAATTATTTTTCCGGGTTTCTATCAATACATTACATTGTTGCTATTAAATTCAAACCATTTTCATCATTTCGTCAAATATTAAGTCGTACACTTCTCTTCCATTGTTGAAACTATAGATGGAAGATTTCGTTTTAATACTTGTGTCGGTTACAAGAAGAATTAAAAGAGTGAAGTTGCAATCGAGTGATTGTTAGAAGATTGATGAAAATTGATGATAGTGAATTAAAAGAGTGAAGTTGCAATCGAGTGATTGCTAGAAGATCGATGAAAATTGATGATAGCGAATTAAAAGAGTGAAGTTGCAATCAAGTGATTGCTAGAAAATTGATGAAAATTGATGATAGCGAATTAAAAGTGTGAAATTGCAATCGAATGATTGCTAGAAGATTGATGAAAATTGATGATAGCGAATTAAAAGTGTGAAGTTGCAATCGAATGATTGTTAGAAGATTGATGAAAATTGATGATAGCGAATTAAAACATTACGTTTTAAGCGTTTTGATATTGCTAGGGTATCTATTACTTTAGCTTCTCTACGTAAAGAAGATAATATGTGGTAAACAAATTAGCTCAACTTTAATGTCTGACATTTCGATGGAATCATGGACATGAAATTATATCTAAGTAATGGAACTGAAATTAAATATAATCAATACCCTCAGGGAACCAAAGGCAAGTGGCAATAAATAAAAAGATAAATTAAATTGAAATTATTTTTATTTTTAATTAAATAACACTAGATCTTCTAGTTTGGTAAATTTATCACACTGGAATACTCCAATAGTATTTTTTTTTTTCTTTCCGAAGAAAGCTGAAATTGTGAAAGCCCTGTTGATTTCGTTCTCCCCAGAAATTGTAAATCATTAACACCCCACCTATATATCCACTTAAGATCCACCCTCCCCCAACGGTCAAGGCCATATCGAGGGGGTGTCCCGCTAGGATATCCTTCTCTTGTTAAAGCACTTTGCGGGCACATCCGGCCTTCTATAAATACCCACCGAAAAAGCGAGACTCCGTCGGGAAAACCACCTCGTTAATGATTTCTTTTTCTTTTCTTCTTCTTTTTCTTCCTCTTTTCATCCCGATCCGCATCCGAACGAAGGCAGCGGGATGATGGGCAGGTCATCCCCACGTGACCGATTGACCGGATCCCGTTGCCATGGCAATGAGCATCTCATTGGTTGGTCGTTAAGATATCGCATTGGCTTCTCTTCGACGCCGTACCTGAGACCTTAGGAGGGTTGGCGTGTTGGGACGCGATGATTCTGGTCAGCTTGCAGATGCTGTTCATTAGAAAAAGAAATGCCGCCATCTTGGATGGATGCTGATTTCTCCTTCTTTTTTGGCATTCATTCTTCTTCTCTCTACATCCTCGTGTATTTATTTATTTATTTTATTTCGACATGCTTGCGTTCTTTTTCGAGTGTTAGATCCTTAAAAGCGTATACGTAAATTGGGATGTCCCTCTTTTTCTTGGGGGGAGTGTTCATGTATATGTGGGGGTGAGGGTTTGTAATAACAATGAGGGGTGGAACTATTCTGTTTTCCTGTCTTTCACTTTCGATTTCGCATTTGAAATTGGAATGTTTTGGGTACGACAAAGAATGAGGCAGATAATGATGTAAATCCTTTCCTCTCCTGTCCCTTGATATTGTATAGCATTAGAAAGAAAAAAAAATTCGATCTAGCTGAAAATTTGAAATTGTCATACTGAATTGAAAATAACTCTCAGTATATTTTTATAATTAAGGTTTCTGTAAATTAGTTCAATTATTAAAAAATAATATGGAATTATTATATTAGTTTTTTGCTGTACAATTTAATATTTGCAACTATTAAAAGAGAATAACCTTTTTTTAAAAATGTATATATATATGTATACTGGGGTGGAATATTTCAATAATAATGGAAAATAGTGTTATGACTTTCTCGATTTTTTCCTTTTAAAACCGGAATGTTTTTGTGGATAACAATAGAAAGTATGGATAGTAATAGAAATTCAGTATATTCTCCCCCCCCCCTTCTTATTTCTTTTGTATGTGTGTGTTTGTGTTCTTTCAATACTCGGTTTGTTATCACAAATTTTGCGATGGGATTTTTTTATGTCACTTCAACATATTGGTGCATTTTTTAACTTCATTTCAGCTTCTGGATTTAAAGGAATAAAGCATATATTTTTATGGAGAATTTTTATTTCGTTATTTTTCTTCATTTAGAAATTGGTACTGTTCTTTTGCAGGTATACAAATATAAAAGCATAAGAAATAAAAATGATTATTTTAAGTTTAAGAATAAAATAAATAAGAAATGAGGTAAAATAATAGAATGAGAAAATAAAATAAATAAAAAGTATTGAAATTAAATAAGTATACCGAAGTATACAGAATAGAGAATTAAAACAGAAAAAGTACAGAATGAATGAAAAATGAACTTATTTTTTTATTTGAATGGCTTCACTAAAAAAACCATACATGGATTCATTCAAACACCTTATCTTTAATTGATAATATTTAATGAAAATATTAAATGGAGTAATGAAAATAGAGTTAAATGCTAAATGGAATATTAAATTCAATGAAAATACTAAATGGAGTAATGGAAATAGAGTAAAATACTAAATGGAATATAAATTCAATAAAAATACTAAATGAAGTTATGGAAATAGAGTAAAATGCTAAAAGGAATATTAAATTCAATGGAAATACTAATGGAGTAATGGAAATAGAGTAAAATGCTAAAAGGAATATTAAATTCAATGGAAATACTAAATGGAGTAATGGAAATAGAGTAAAATGCTAAATAGAATATTAAATTCAATGGAAATACTAAATGACTAAAAAAAACCATACGTGGATTGATTCCAACACCAAACCTTTAATTGATAATTTTTAATGAAAATACTAAATTCAGATTTGCATCTTCATTCATTGAATTTAAATCATTTTATTTCAATACATTGCAGTTTTCAGTCGAAATTTTTAGTAGATGATTTCAACATAAATTATACTTTCAGTTTCGTTTTGTTTTAAAATTTGTTGTGCGTGCAACTATTTTTTAGTTTCAAGCATTACTAAAAGAAGTTTTGAAATATACCTATGCTGAAATGCTGCCTCTCTTTTCTGTAATATAAACAGATGCATAAAGTTATAGATAGAAAAAGATACCTAAATTGTCCAGTTTGCCGAACGGCAGAGATCTTTTAAAATAGTATGTGCTATAATTCTATTAAGATTTTAATTTTAAGAATATTTTGCTGCGAAAATCAGAAAGATCAGGTTTTATAAAATATTTAACTGGAATTGTTTAGCAAACGATATTTCCGTTGAAAGAAATGGTCGCCAAAGGCGCCTGTTTCAAAGATAATAATAGTACATTCTATATAAATTTGATTTACTTAGCAACAGCGTTGTGGTATTTGATATCTTAAATTTCGTTTATATCCCTGGTAATTTTTTATTTAATCATTGAGTTATATTTTTTTAAACCTAAACGCCTGCATAATTCGAAATCAGAGAAAATCTATTTGGTAATCGTATGTTCCAAGTATAGCTTACATTCATTGTTTTAAGGCATGAAATACATGTATGCTTCTTTTAATTTTAATTGTAAACCATTTTAAAATATTTTACGCTGTCACACCTGGAAATAGCTTAATATCCTGAATATCTG
>JAOUZG010007398.1:3204182-3216081 GCA_026289955.1 Argiope argentata | reverse complement strand
ATGAAACTTTGGAGATAAAACGACTTCGAATCATTTGATGAGAATTCGCATTATCATAAGAAGTAGAAGCATTTGCGCGAACAAAGAGAAGCAGCACTTGATTAGATAGGAATTATTTTCTTCAGTCAGATTATTGGAATTCTGCAGATATAATGATTGTCATCATTTTACTGGAATTCACATTATCGTAAAACGGGAACATATTTGATTAAACAAAGATATATAGTTAGCTTTATATTGTGATAGGAAATTTTAGGAATGTATTTTTCAAAGTAATTTTAATCACGAAATTGCTAGGTACATTTCTTTAACAGTCTTATACATGTTCTGTGATTCTGTAAACGATCTTTCCTAATGAAGTCCTAATGAATTTCCGTGAATCATGATTATCATATCTATTCTGTTTATCTATCATCTAATTATACGTTGTCTTTCTTGGTACTAAGACTTCAATTTCTCATTATGCTTGCAAATTGGATAATGAAACAAAATAATTTTTCTTTAATTTTCGGATGCAAGTTAGTGGATGAAAGAAAATATCACATTTAAATATTTGATTAAAGATTGAAAACTGCTTCCGTTTCATGGAAGCAATGGAAACTATCGTTAAAAATTATGAAAAAACAAACAAACAAGATACTTAAATCGCTTTCATTAAAATATTTT
Source organism: Argiope argentata (assembly GCA_026289955.1). NCBI lineage: Eukaryota > Metazoa > Arthropoda > Arachnida > Araneae > Araneidae > Argiope > Argiope argentata. Next base: position 3,215,415 of record JAOUZG010007398.1, on the reverse strand, counting down.
TAAACATTTTAATTTCTTAATTATCTAAATTTCTGAAAAAATAACTCTCTATTGTGTATTTTCTTATCCCTTAAGGCGTATATTAATATATTCAAAGTTAAGCAGTTTGGCATTGAAACATCAAAATTCAAATGCATGCAACGTTATTACGCATGGAGATTATTTTGGAGAATTATATAGGTTAAAAGCAAAAAATAGAGTGAAAATTGTGGCCTTTTTCAATTCTATTTTCTACTATTAGCTCATACTCACCGTATATATATATATATATATATATATATATATATATATATATATATATAATAAATTTTCAATCGTTAGTAAAATGCTTTTTATTCATCCAACCAAGTTCAAGTAAATTTTTGTAAACTTGCAGTGGATGATATTTGATATTAATGCAGTTTTTTCAAATATTAATTCATTAATTTTTATTAATTAATTAAAAACTAACTTTCTGGCCAAAAATCTTCCTTTCTCCATAGCTAAATAAGAAACGAATTCAGTTTGTTCCCCCCCCCCACACGCAAATGAGGTTATACTTAACATGTTTGCTACCGAATCTTTCAAACGATTCTGTTTATTATCTTAATATTTGAGCCTTGTTAATTAATCGATTTTTCGAATTCATTTTGAAGTACTTTCGATTTAAAATACTACAGAATAAAAAATACTAAAAATATCTAATCTGTATTGCGTTAACGCAATTATCGTAGAAAATTCCAGCATTTTGCATTGCCTGAATTGGCGGAAAAAATTCACTTATTATAATTTTTTGATCAATTGATGATGATGATGTCGTGTCCGCTTTTTACCGCGGAAAGAGGGGTGCAGTAGCTTCTGAGGGTATGAACCCCTGAGCACCCGAGGGCTGAAGTCTGACTTCTAGCTCATATGAAGATGAAACACACACACACATACGCTTGCACAGCCCCTTTTTACAGGGGGGCACATTCACACATCTCACAGATAGCACACAAAGGAACAACCATGCCCGAACCGGGACTCGAACCCGGGACCTCCAGAACACGAGGCAGACGCGCTACCTCTGTGCCAGCAAGCCGGCTTTTGATCAATTATTTATAGTAAGTGTAATTAGTAGGCCGTCATAGCCTGATTGGTAGGGCATTGGATTCGCATCCTACTGGTCCGTGAGTTCGAACCCACCAGTCGAAGACTTGGTGTGGTGGACTCTAAATTTGTCATGGTCACAAAGTCCTCCATATCGAGAGTAATACCACTGGGGGTACTGTTTCAGAGGTGATCGTTCTTTGTTCCAGGTCTAAATTACGATTTGCTAATGAATGAATTTCGCCCGATAAAAAAAGGTTTGTAATGCCCCATAAGAAAGGTTTATTTGTTGTTTGTAAAAAAAAGGTTTGTAAAGGTTTGTAAGGTTTGTGAGCTAGAAGTCAAACTTCTGCCATCGGGCACTCAGGAGGCCATACCCTCAGAAGCTACTGCACCCCTCTTTTCATTGCAAAGGCGAACATAAAAACAACAATTGTAGTTTTTTAATAAAATGTAACCGAAAAAAAATCTTATTGGGAATCGACTTTAATTTTTTATTATATTACTTGTTTAAAACCTTTTAACATATAATAAAAATATAAAATAATGTATTCTTATATATTAAAATTACATATTCTTTCCATTATGTGAAGGACATATTAAAGAATTATTCTTATTTCTGTCTCGAAGATTTACCTTTTATCTTCCTGAATAATATCTCCCTATTTCTAATAATACATTTTAATACTTCAACGATCATCTAATATGGACACCTTAATTGCAATTACTTACATATTGCTTTATTTGGTTTACATATTTTATCAGACTTAATATCATTACCCCACAATAACAGGTCTTTAACGTCAATAACTACATAAAAATAATAACAAACACCGTGAAATATGTGATTTTAATGACTCCAACCTATCAATAGTGTTTACCACATCAAAACCTACTTGACGTCATCGTCAATAATAACAATCATCCGACAAATTACCCCTGATATATGGCACCAGAAATAAGAGGCGGAGGGGTGGAGAAAGGGGCAGGCCTCTTCCATGGCAGACGATCCAGTTATTAACGTCAAAACCACCCCAAATAATCGATGAGGTCTATCAGGTGTTTATAAATATCTAAGCAGACCGACGTCTCTCCCCTAAGTAAATAAGATAATGCATTCGCCATCAAAAATGAGGCCCCGGTCCAAACATATTGTAGGGCATTAGCAAACAGTCTCTCTGTTGCCATTGACGCAGTAAAATAATATGACGGCATAAGAGATCATTTGTCAGTAGAAATATATAAATCAACTGGAAATCCGACATCTCTCCGACTGCAGTATAAGGCAGGTGTTTCTATTTATGGATGCTGAAATGAATGGGTGGACCTGGCCTGCTTGGGAATTTGGAGGACGTGAGTTATGAAGGGACACGTTGCATCAAAGATTTGATATTTTGTTTCTAAGTATCACATCTGTTGCGAAAAGAAGTTTCTTGGGATTTGTTAAAAATATTTCACTGATGCGTAGGCACGATCCGATTACTAAAAGTCAGTCAAATTCCCATGAAATTACTTTAGTGCTTGAATTAAAAAATATATATATATCAAAAATGAGTCTCTTAATTATTGATGAAAGGAATTTCTGGTAAATGATCCTGAATTAATTTTCATATTATATATAAATTTGATATATTTTTTCTAAATATCACGTTCGTTAAGGAGACCAGGGACCTTCAAAATGACTTTTTGGCAATTTTCACCTTAGAAATTTGAAATTTTACAGGCATTAAGAGTGACACTATAGAAGATCACACACAAAATTTTAAAGCATTATATTTATTTATTTATGTATAGGGGATTAATATATTATAATAGCCGCGATAAATAGCTTTAATGAAAAATGCTTCAGTCGCTCCGAATTAGTTCGAATTAGTGGGATTAATCTTGAAGTTTGAGTACGAAATATCAAAATTAGCAAATGTAATGCCTCATAACTATTTAAATATTTTTTTTTAAAATCAGTAGTTTTAAGTTATTACATTGGTTAATTTTGATATTTCGTACTCAAACTTCAAGATTAATCCCAACTTTTGTTTCAAAAGGGAAGTATTAAGTATTAAGTAATAAGTAAATTTGAGAAGTAAGTAAATTGAGTAATAAGTAAATTTGAAGTATTAAGTAATAATAAAAATTTGAGAGCTTTCGAACTAATTTGGAGTGCCTGGAACATTTTTCATTAACGTTATTTATCGCGACTATTATATTATATTAACCATCCCAACTCATAAAAGAAATTAATATAATACTTTAAAATTTTGTGTGTCATCTCCTGTAGTGTTACTCTTAATGCCTGTAAAATTTCAAATTGCTAAGATGTAAATTGCAAAAAGACATTTTAAAGGTCCCTGGGCTCCTTAAGAAAATGAAAATCTTGGAATTTGCTAAAAATATATTTCTGTCTATTTATTGTAATATTGATGTGGAATTCGAAAATTAATCAAATTCGCATTTTATAACTTTGCACTTTTGACCAAAAATTATATATAATTTAATTTATTATTAATGGATGAAATAAATTTCTGATAAAGAGTGATAAATTAGTTTTTAGTCTGCATGTAGACTTAATATTTTGTCTTTTACGAAAACAAAATTGCTTGAATTTATTCCATCATCTCACTGATAGATTAATCAAACTAACTTAATATAATTTAACATTCTAAAGGAAATAATTAATTCTATATTAGTTGGTGAGAAGAATTCCTAGTATATATTTATAAATTGATTCTCAAATTGTAGGTAGATTTAATGTTTTTGTCCAATTATTATATCTCTTTTACGAAAAGATTTCTTGGGATTTTTTAAAATTATTTCACTGATGCGAATTCATTAAAATATTATATTTAAAATATAACAAAATCCTGCGATATAAATTAGTATTTTACTTGGAGTAAAAAATGAGTTTCTGATAATTTCCAATTGCGTGAAATGAATTTCTGGTAATTTCCAGTTCAATGTAATGAAGTTCTGATAATTTTCAATTACATTAAATGAATTTCTGAAATTCTCTAAATGCATGAAATGAATTTCTGATGACTTTTGGTTGCATGAAAGGAATTTCTGATGACTTTCGGTTGCATGAAAGGAATTTCTGATAATTTCTAATTGCATTAAATCAATTTCTGATAAAGGGCTGTAAACTAATATTCAGATCTTTCGCATATTTTAATTGTAGAACAATCCCACTTCCCCTCTTCCGGATAATTTGCAACCAAATAAGAGTTGAGAGACCAAATTACGTGTGAATACAATTTTATTTATTTCACACGTTTTACCACTATAACAATGATTCGAAACTAAATTTCTACAGAATTCTAATAATCTGAGATGCAAAAATAATTATCCACGTCTCTAACTAACCAAATTGTTTCGAGGGGAAAAATGTTCGCAATGAAAACCTGTTCGAATATAAGTGAATAAAATGGTAGATCAACAAGCTTCTAATGATAATTTCGAACAACGATCAGAATATATATGTTTCTGAAATATTAATTTTTGAAGTCATATTACTTTTTTAAATCCGTTATCAAGAATTGTATCTGTTCCCAGTTCATCTAAAAATTTGGATCGCATTCAATATTTGATGAGATTTTTGGATTCAACAAAAATACGTAGGCTAAAAATAAAATTTTTATTATCTGCCCGAGCATCTCAGAAAATCAGCTTTTAATATCGCGTCGCCATTGCATTTACAAAAGCTCTGATTAAAAAAATAAGTTAATGACTACAGCAAATAAAACCTAGAAAATTGTCATTTTGGGCACGCGATTATATGAAATGAAATAAATAGGAAATGCAATATTTTTTTTAAACAATAAATGCGAGACAAAGTTTTTTTGGATCGTTTGCGATACTAAAGTGACTCATTCGATGAAACAATTAAAATGAATAAAAATATAATTTAACTTGCACGAGCACGTGATGCTTGGCCGTTCGAGAAATGATGTTCTGACATGGTACATTGAAATATGCATAGCAGATTTTATTTTAATCTTTTTTTTTATTTTACTATATAATTACTTATTAACGTTTTTAGCTTATGGTTTTTTAAAATTATAAATCGCTATTCCTTTTTCCCCTTCTCTTTTTCCTTCTTTTAAAGCTAACAACTACTAAGACTATTATTTTCCTTTGCACTTTTCCTTTTCATTATTAGGTTAAACATGTGTGCTATGTATTTTTTAATAAATCCTTCTAGGTAATGGAAATTACAGGCTGATTGCTCTAGGTCTCTTTCCAAATACAACTACTCTAATTTCAGCTAGTCACCTGGTGCGGCTGTTAGTAAAGTAATTACATTGAAAAAAATTCAAATAAGAGTTAACTGTGGTTTCAAAAGCAGGTTTACATTGACTCAATAAATTTTAAAAACATCTACTCAAAAATTATGAGCAAATTTACATTTCTTATTTTATGACAAGCTATGTTAAAATTTAAAAAGAACTTTCACAAAGAAATGTTTATTTAATATGTTGTTTATTTCGTTGTTATGTGTCAGTAAAGACCACGGTACAACTCCAGTGAAATATGTAAATGGCCACACACAGAAAAAGAAAAACATGAGTATTCTAAACTATAATGTCTAGAAAGATTAAATCGCCATGTGAACAAAATAGGCATTTTTTTGAAAAAAATAATAATTTTGTTTTTCGAAAGTAAGTCGTTTAAAAACGTGAAACTAATATTTTAAAATAGAACAGGTAACAATCTTGAATTAAAGAAACCAACTTTAATAGGGTTACATTTAATCCAAAGGTACATATAGGAAGTATTCTTTAATTTATTCTTTAAAAAATATTTTTTGACTAAATTCTTAGAAAAATTCTAACATTGACAAACGATATCTTGGTACAAATGTAATATTTAATTCCCTTTCATGTTGTTTTAAAATGATTCGAGGAAAAACAACTTAAAGAATTTTCACAAATCCATTTGAGTGAAAAACAACAACAACCAAAGATTTATTTTTAGTAATCGTTATTTTTAGCATGATATAAGCTGTTATCTAATGCCTTGTATTTTTTTTTCCTATTTTATTTGAGAAAATAGAAGAACTATTTTTGTCAAAGATTCTATATTTATGAGAGATTTATTTTTCTCCTGTTTGTTTAAAACGTTTGATTTCAAATAGACTCAAAATGAATTTTCGCAGTGATATAAAGTTGGACATTTCGTAATTGGACTTAATCGAAATTAATTTAATATCTTTTGAGAAGGAATAGACAGAAGTTATAAAGGGGAATAGGAACAAAGATTGCATATTGCTACTCTTTATCTGTGATACCTATTTTACACAGTCAAATAGACATAGATTGGGAAAATGTTGTCAGGATTTTTTGTTTCTTTCTATTCGTTAAACCCATTGATTTGGAATTCTATCTAACGAATAATTGAAACTGCGATATCAATTCGATCTTTTCGTTGTTGATATTCGAAAGGCACTTATTATTTATTGAGGAGGAATTTGAATAAAAATTATAAAGGGGAACATGAACAAAGATTGCATATTGCTACTCTTTATCTGTGATACCTATTTTACACAGTCAAATAGACACAGATTGGAAAATGTTGTCAGTTTTTTTCCCTTTTCGTTAAAGCCATTGATTTGGAATTCTATCTAATGAATGATTGAAACTGCGATATCAATTCTATTTTTTCGTTGTTGATATTCGGAATACACTTAGTATTTATTGAGGAGGAATTTGAATAAAAATTATAAAGGGGAACATGAAGAAAGATTACATATTGCTATTCTTTATCTATATTATTTACATTATTTATCTATATTACATAGCTAAATGGGTTCAGATTTGGAAAATGAGAAGTTTTTTTAATTAATAGTTTTTAAAGCCATTGATTTGAAATTGCATCTAACGAACGTCTCAAAATGCGATATCAATTCGAACGCTTCGTTGTTGATATTCGAAATGCACTTTGTTATTTATTGAGGAAACGTTCGAATAGAAATTATGCAGGAGAATATAAACAAAAAATGCATGAAATATAAGCAAAAAAATTGCTATTCTTAACCCTGGATACCTGTAACTGCTAGTCATATTAGGGATACGTGTTCCCATGATGCCCCAGAAGTGGAATCCTAGTAAAGTAAGAATTCGTTGCTATTCAAAATTTAAAAATATTTTTTATATAAAAATGTGAGAAAGAATTTTTTTTATTCATAAAAGTTTTCCTTGTTTTTGAGTTTCAAATGGTTCGTTTTAATACTGAAAACAAGAATATTTAAAAAACGATCATTTTTCAAATAAATTCATGTGACAATTTATTCCCAGCTGTGATAAAATGTGATTAATGCACTCATGCATCGTTAACGATTTCTGTATGAAAAATTAATCCTAATACCCACTATTTTCTCATTTGCCAACCAAGGCAAGTATCCTGTATAGCTGAAAGTTATATTTAAAATAATCAAATTTCTTTTATTCTATACACGTGTAAAATGCTCCATAATACATGTGATTAAAGACTCACATGTTGTTTTAATATACGTATAATTAATGACTCACTTATTTTTTAAAGTTCCTGAATAAAAAATTAATCAAAACAACAAGTTAATTACTCATTTTCCAAAGATAGCGACTTTCCTGTCTAATGAAAAATTATCTTAAAAATCAAGTTTATTTTATTCCATCCATGTGTAAAATGTCCCATAATACATATCATTAATAACTCTCATATCGTTGTGATACATGCGACTAATGACTCTGATATCGTTGGGATACTCACGATTAATGGCTTGCATATTGTGAAAAATGTATGTTTGAAAAATTAATCCATATAACCACTATATCACTCATTTGTCAACCAAGTTGACTTTCCTCCTTAAATGGAGAATGGTCTTTAAAATCAAGTTTATTTTATTCTATCCATGTGTAAAATTTCCCATAATACATATGATTAATGATTCACATATCGTTGTGATATACATGCAATTGAGCACTGCCATATCGTTTTGATACATGCGGTTGAGGGCTGCCATATTCTTAAAAATGTCTGTATGAAATATTAATCCAAATAACCACTATATCATTCATTTGTCAACCAAATTGATTTTCCTCCTTAATGAAGAATGGTCTTAAAAATCAAGTTTCCTTTATTCTATCCATGTGTAAAATATCCCATAATACATATCATTAATGATTCACATATCGTTGGAATATACATGCAATTGATCACTGCCATACCGTTTTGATACATGCGGTTGAGGGCTGCCATATCGTTGTAATACAGGCGATTAATGACTCACATATTGTTCATATAAAACTCACATATTCTTAAAAATGTCTGCATGAAAAATTAATCTAAATAACGAATATATCATTCATTTGCCAACCAAGTTACTGTGTATTGGAAAATGATCTTAAAAATAAAATTTCTTTTATACCATGCATGTGTAAAATGTCCCATAATACATATGATTAATGACTCATATATCGTTCTAATACATGCACTAATGACTCTCATATCGTTGGGATACACACGATTAATGGCTCGCATATTGTGAAAAATGTCTGTTTGAAAAATTAATCCATATAACCACTATATCACTCATTAGTCAATCAAGTTGACTTTCCTCCGTAATGGAGAACGGTCTTAAAAATCAAGTTTCTTTTATTCCATCCATGTGTAAAATGTCCCATAATACATATCATTAATGATTCACATATCGTTGTGATATACATGCAATTGATCACTGCCATATCGTTTTGATACATGCGGTTGAGGGCTGCCATATCGTTGTAATACAGGCGATTAATGACTCACATATTGTTCATATAAAACTCACATATTCTTAAAAATGTCTGCATGAAAAATTAATCTAAATAACCAATATATAACTCATTTGCCAACCAAGTTACTGTGTATTGGAAAACGATCTTAAAAATAAAATTTCTTTTATACCATGCAATGTGTAAAATGTTCCATAATACATATGATTAATGACTCATATATCGTTCTAATACATGCACTAATGACTCCCATACCGTTGGGATACATACGATTAATGACTCACATATTATTTAAAATGTCTGTGTCTAAAATTAATCTAAATAACCCCTATATCACTCATTTGCCAACCAAGATGACTTTCCTCCGTAATGGAGAACGGTTTTAAAAATCAAGTTTCTTTTATTCCATCCATGTGTGAAATCTCCCTTAATACATATGATTAACGGTTCACATATCGTTATGATACATGCGATTGATCACTCCCATGTCGTTGTGATACATGCGATTAACGACTTACCAGTTGTTCATATAAAATTCACATATTCTTAAAAATGTCTGCATAAAAAATTAATCTAAATAATCGCTATATAACTCATTTGCCAACCATGTTGACTGTATATTGAAGAATTATATTAAAAACCAAATTTCTTTTATCCCATGCACGTGTAAAATGTCCCATAATACATGATTAATGGCTCATATATCGTTGTAATACATACCTTTGCATGTATTGCCCATACGATAAATGACTCGCATATTGTGAAAAATGTCTGTATGGAAGATTAATCTAAATAACCACTATAACACTCATTTGCCAACCAAGTTGACTGCGTATTGGAGAATGATCTTGAAAATCATTTTTTTAATTCCATGTTTGTGTAAAATGCCCCGTAATACATTTGATTAATGACTCACATATCGTTGTGATACATGCGATTGATGATTACCTTATCGTTGTGATACATAGGGTTAATGATTCACATATTGTGAAAAAGGTCTGTAAGGAAGATTAATCCAAATAACCACTATATCACTCATTTGCCAACCAAGCTAACTTTCCTGCGCATCTAAAATGACCTTAAAAATCAGGTTTCTTTTATTCCATCCATGCGTAAAATGTCCCTTAATACATATCATTAATAACTCCCATATCGTTGTGATACATGCAATTAATGACTCGCTTATTGTGAAAATGTCTGTATGAAAAATTAATCTATATAAGCACTGTATCACTCATTTGCCAACCATGTTTACTTTCCTGTTTAATGAAAAATGATATTAAAATTCCCATGCATGTTTTGAATGTCCTTTAATACATTTGATTAAGGACTCACATATATTTGTATGTGTAAAATGTCCCATAATACATACGATTAATGACTCATATAGTGTTGTGATACATGCGATTGATGACTCCCCCATCGTTGCGATTAATAACTCAGATATTGTTCATGAAAGACTCACATATTCATAAAAATTTCTGCATGAAAAATTAATCTAAATAACCACTATATCACTCATATGCCAACCAAGTCGACTTTCCTGCTTAATGGAGAATATCTCAAAAATCAAGTTTCTTTTATCCTATGCATGTGTAAAATGTCCCATAATGCCGAACATACGTAATCAGCCAAAATGGCGTAGAAACTTTTTCCTGTGTCTTCCAAATCCATCATTCCTTCTCATAAAGTTTTTCCCTCCGCGGGATCACGTGATCCCAGCACCTGTCAGAACTTTTAAAATGAAAATGAATTTATGAACTCTCAAAACCAAAGCTAGTCCTGGCGGCCTTATTCCTTAATAGCCCTAAATAAGACGAATAGATGCAAGAGGAAAGAACTTCAGTCAGTTCCATTTCGGGATCGTAGTTTACAAACGGCGCATAAATCACGTTTTATGCATTCGTTTCTCAACGGGACTTGATGGATGCTTCAGACCACCATGCTCCAATCACCGTGCACTGGCATTCAGGCGAGACCATTTAGGAATCAATGAATTGCTATAAGCCCAACACCTCATTCGTCAAGTTTCGACGAAGACTCCTCGATAAACTCCTGCCCCATCGGCGGTGGTGGAGTGTTGCCATCTGGAAAGGAAGTAAAACAAGACGAAAAAGTTCTGGATAGAGAAAAGCTGAATGAAAAAAAAAGCTTTTTAAAAATAATTATAGTTTATTGCTCTAAATTGCATTTTAATTGAATTTGAAGAGGACCTATTTTTAAGAACAGATCTTTGTTCGGAATAAACTCGGACGATTGCTTTTACCGATGGTGCGTTGAGATACAGAAGAATAATGTTTTCAGTTTATTTTGAAACTATTCGAGTATTACTTTCTTCGAAATTATCAATAATAAGACCTTCTTTTTTGAGAGCAAAGTTTATTTTGAAACTATTCGAGTATTCAGTTTATTTTGAAACT
>JAOUZG010007398.1:3178466-3195631 GCA_026289955.1 Argiope argentata | reverse complement strand
CTTTCAGTGGACGTATAAGTGGAAAGCAAAATATTGCAACATTTTTGTACAATCTCTTTTTTTTATATACTGTAAGAAAAAATATTGTGAATTTTTCTCTCCACCAAAATTGCACATGGGGGTTTTGAATTGCATATTTCAGATACTTTTTCACATTTTATTTGAATGCAATGCATTTCTTTTATGCGTCTTGCAACCTTGCAAAACTGTCTTCAAAATATCCCCGATATCGATTGATTTGTAATGAGACTTCTCATGTATCCCTGACATCCATATCAAATAATATCGATATTTTTTAAGAATCGATTTACCTTTCGATATTGTATGGCTTATCGATATTTCATGCATTCCGTTCGTTTTATATTAGTTATTTGAAACTATTCTGGACATATTTCGTGTTTTGACATTTTAAACCTGTGGTATCTGTACTCATATATTCTTACCTTGCTTCTGTTCTTAGAACCATTTAATGTATTAGAGTTTTAAATTTCCTGAGCTAGCCATTATTATATGTTATATTTGTTATAGAACATAAAATAATCCAATTTTGTTTTCATGTTTCTGATAATTTCTGTCGTCTTTAAAAATATTTTCTTTTAAATTTACATTTTATGCTGGATAATTTTTTTTCTGATTACTGAACAGCGTTTGTTGAAAAATTGAATTTTGTGTTTTCGTTTGATTGTTCTAATTATTTTTAAATGATTTTGTTGAATTTCATTCCATTCTTAAATATTGTTAAAAAATTGTTTCTTAAATATTGTTTCATTCTTAATATTATTATAAAGTTATAAATTTTATCCACATTTTCAGCTTAATATTTATCAGAGCAATATAACAGTTTTACTTCCTTGAATTATTGCAGGTTTAAAAATATACTTTTGCAAAAGAAAATGTAACTCTTTCGATTAGTTTCTAAAGTAATTGCTGCAGTCGTAAAGTATATATAAATTTAATAAATTTGATCTACAGTTATAAATTTTATTCTCATTTCAGCTTGATTTTTATTATATCATGCAATATAACAATTATTGTTATATTAGGGCAATATAACAGTTTTACTTCCTTGGACTATTGCAGGTTTCAAAATATTTTTTTGTAAAAGAAAATATTACTCTTTCGATTAGAAATTTGATTTTCAGATATATTAAAAGTTTATAAAGTAATTGTTACAGTTTTATTTTATATATAAATGTAATAAATTTTATCCACATTCTCAGCTTAATTATTATTAGAGCAATATAACAGTTTTACTTCCTTGCGGTATTTCAAATTAGAAATAAATTTTTGTGAAAGATAATATTACTCTTTTGATTAGAAATTTGATTTTCAGGTTTATTAAAAGTTTCTTAAGTAATTTTCAGTTTTATTTTATATACAAATTTAATAAATTTTATCCACAATTATAAATTTTATCCACATTCTGAGCTTAATTTTTATTAGAGCAATATAACAATTTTACTTCCTTGCGTTATTGCAAGTTAGAAACAAATTTTTGGGAAAGAAAATATTACTCTTTTAATTAAAAATTTGATTTTCGGGTGTATTAAAAGTTTCTAAAGTAATTACTACAGTTTTACTTCTTCATATTATCACAAGTTTAATGTTACATTTAAAACATAAAATGTTTAGGTTTAGTTAGAAATGTAGTTTAAAATTATATCAAAAGCTCCAACTATTGATTAAGTCAATTTGTGTCACTTTCATGTTAAGGGTTATGGTATTCATAACAAATCCTAAATATAATATTTTTTAGTAAAGTATTTAAAAATGTACTATAGATAATTACTTTTAAAATAAAATATGTATTTGAATTTATTATTTCATTGCTTTAAATAGAAATTTCTTTTTCTTTACAAAGTTATTTTACTGTTTATAAAAAGACAAGTTCGTCACATTCATAAAAAAGACATAAAATTGGAAATATGAATACTATAATAATAAAATATTTCTGAACTGTATCTAAAAAATATTATTTTTTAAAAACTTTTTTAAACCCATTCACTGTCAAGCCTAAATTGTATGAGGTTATATCCATTGTCTTTTCTGTTTTGGGTGTTATTGTTTAACTAAGTTTTATTATTTCAAAATAAATACACCTATTTTGTCATAAATAATCATTTACATGTATAAAAATCAAACACGAGTATACTCGTGGTTGGCAATGGGAAAACTAAAATTTGCAAATAAATCTTTAACTTTCCCGATATATTCAAACATTGGATTTCTACATAAATAAAGCTAAGTAGAACTAATGTTAACCAAGTGACATAAAACTAAAATTATTTTCTACCATTTTTTTAATGAATAGTTTATTGGATTTTGAATATGTTGGGTGTATATATGTTTACAAGCATCCGTGTAATGGCTTTTGGAAAGAAATAGGAATGAAAAGAATTCTAATAGAATCATGATCTTTCTCTTTTTATTTCTTCCTCAATGATAATATCTATACTTATCATTAATGTTTGAATGAACTTAATGACTTTAAATACAGAGAGGTTGAATTAGACTTTGAACTACTGTCGGATCAAAACATAATTTCGTCAAAGATCTGTCGAGCTATATATATCGCGTTTTAGATATTTGACAATCTTATGTTGATTTTCAAAGCACTGAAATGACATAGAAGTCTGAAGTGAATTACGACGCAGTATTGTTTTATCATCAATATTTATAAATTATCCTTTACCCACATTTACTGTTGCAGTAAAAGTTGTGACAGTGCTAATATCCCCATTCTCGTATCTATTTAATCTTTAAGGTATGAATTTCTAATTATTATCCACCATACTTGCAAAATATTATCCTGTCAGAACATTATATTGTTTTGGGAATGAGGTTTTTTGGCGTCAACAAAAATCGGTAGACCAAAAATAAAACTTTTATTATCTGCACGAGCATTTCAAAAAAAAAATCAGCTTTTATTAACGCGATACCATTGCATTTACAAAAGCTCTTATTTTAAAAAATAAGCTAATGACTACACCGAATAAAACCTAGAAAAATATCATTTTGAGCAAAATAGGAAATATGATAAATAAGGAATAAGAAATGTTTTTAAACAATAAATATGATAAATAGGAAATGGGATATTTTTTAAAACAATAAATGCGAGACAAAGTTTTTTTTTGGATCGTTTGCATTCTAAAGTGACTCATTCAAATGAAACAATTAAAATGAATAAAAATATAGTTTAACTTGCATGAGCACGTGGTCCTTGGCAGTTCAAGAAATGATGTCCTGGCATGATACATTGAAACATGCGTAGCAGATTTCATTTTAATCTTTTTTTGTTATTATTATCTAAAAATTTTGTATTTATAGCAAATGTTTGTTACAAAAGCGGGGTTATTTCAAAAATTGTATGTAGTTTTAAGCCTTTTATTAAAAGATTGTTATATATATCCCAAGGAGCCAATACAGAGATTTCACCTGAATAAATTAATTTATATAACACTCTTGTATAAATATGTAATAATTACTGTCTATTCATAGGAATTACTTTTTTTTACTACTTAAAAGTTCTGTATTTTTAGCTAATGTTTGATATAAAAGGTTGGGGGAGGGTATTTCAAAAGCTGTATAGCTTTAAGCATTTTATAAAAAATTGTAAAGCCCAAGGATCCAATCACAATTAGAGATTTCACATGAGTAATTTAATTTATATAACCTTCTTGTATAATTTCTAGCAGTTACTGAGTATTCTTGCGAATTACTTTTTGTTATTATCTAAAATATTTTTATTTAGAGCAAATGTTTATACAAAAGTAGGGGTTTCAAATACTATATGCAGTTTTAAGTATTTCACAATAAAATATTAGCTATATATAGCAAGAATCCAACCGCAATTAAAGAGGTTTCACATGAGTAATTTATATTATATAACCCTCTTGCATAAATTTATAATAATGACTGATCATTCTTGCGAATTACTTTTTGTTATTATCTAAAAGATGTTTATTTAGAGCAAATGTTTGATACAAAAGTAAGGGTTTCAAATGCTGTATGCAGTTTTAATTGTTTTACAATAAAATATTAGCTATATATAGCTCAAGTAACCAATCGCAATTAGAGAGATTTCTTATGAGTAATTTAATTTATATAACCCTCTTGCATAAATTTCTAATACTGACTAACTATTCTTGAGAATTACTTTTTGTTATTATCTAAATTTTTTTTAATTTTTAATAAATGTTTGATACAAAATTGAGGGTTGTTTCAAATGCTGTATTCAGTTTTAAGTACTTTATAAAAACGATACTAGTTATATATAGTCCCCAAGAAAACCAATCGCAATTAGAGAGGTTTCAAACAAGTAATTTAATTTATATAACTCGCTTGTATCCATTTTTAGCCCAGTTAACTTGTTTCTTTCAAGTATAACAACACATTTGATATATGGTTTTTACCTCTCTCAATGTACTACGAAGGAGAAGAACGAAGACCTTGTCTATCAGTCCCCCCCCCCCTCATCATTTCGCCATGGACATTGTTAGACATGGCCATCGATTTTCCAATCACATTGTTAGCTAGCATTTAACCTAGTTGGGCCCTGAATCATTGGTCTACTACATTTATCGTCATATATATTGCCCTACCACATCTATAATTGAATCATTTGTGATAAAATTTCTCCTCGGATTATCATTGAATGTCTGAACTGAATAGATATAAATTGCTAAAGAAACATCTATCACTTCATTTTAATCTGTCAAATTAAAATAATATCAGACTGGCCTTTTTTATTCCTTTACAAGGAGGGTATTTTTAAATGTATTTGTTGTGAGGATGAGAGATACAAAGTTGAAAAAATTATTTTTAGTTTTATTTCTTTTTATGATTTTTTATATATACTTTCTCGTGATTTATATCTTCTTGAGTTCGAAAAATACATTAAAAAATATTTGCCTGCTTATCAAAAACAAAGATAATTGAAAAAAAATATTTGCAAGCCTATCAATAACAAAGATAATTGAAATATCTATATCTATATCTATATATATTTGCTAGCCTATCAGTGACAAAGCTAACTGAAAAAATATTTGCCTGCCTATCAGTGACATAGATAATTGATCTATCTATCTATCTATCTATCTATCTATCTATCTATCTATCTATCTATCTATCTATCTATCTATCTATCTATCTATCTATCTATCTATCTATCTATCTATCTATCTATCTATCTATCTATCTATATATATATATATATATATATATATAGAGAGAGAGAGAGAGAGAGAGAGATTTGTCTGCCTATCAGTGACAAAGATAATTAAAAAACGCTTTGATCAGCCGGTTAAAATTTGGTATACGGGTTTTACATCAAATTTGCAGATTTCAATCAAATCCATTCATATGAAGTATATTTGCCCATCTTTTCGAATATAAGTTAACTCGATAACTACAAAACGAAGCAAGTTAAAAAGAAAACGTACTGTACACTTATTTAGCATGTATAATATGGACACGAATACAATTTAGAACCAGATTGAAGAAGGAGTTCACAGCCTGTGTGTATCCTCAGAAGCATGTAAATGTGATACCTCAAAAACACAGTGATTTAAATATATCAAACTTGGTATGGGATTTTATGTTTACAAGTGTAGTTTTGTGTCAAGTTTCTTTTTAAATTCAGTTTGGACAAACGCATTTAAAGTAGTAATTATATTTTTTGATACTATTAATCTTAAGGATTAATCGCTAAAAAAATCCGCAGAGGATGTCACGATACATTTAATAAGGATAGGTATTTACGTATTATACCGTCTTCGCCAACGATCGCCAACGGTTTTGTAACTTTTCAGCGACGAATTTCAATTTGGCGATAAAGATCAACGGATTACTTTATTGCAGGATTGCTATAATTGGCGGTTTAAAAACTCATTGACGATGATTTCAAAGTTGGCGCTGAAGTTGGACGGTATGATACGTAAGTGTCTAAAGATTCTAGATTGACGCCAAAGGCTGATATTTCGTAACTATTGAACGCCATTGGCATTCAAAACGTTTTCTCGGAAAATATTTTTATTAGAGATCATTTGAGAAAACATTCGTGAGATCATTCCGTTGGTTATCAATCGAATTCTAACTCTTGATTTCTTCATTGATAGGGTCTTCAGAAAAGAAATTATTTTTGTACTTCTTATTTAAGATCGTCTTAGAGTTTATAATTAAAGCCATATCCTAATATTACTGAGCAGTCACTTCTAAGAAACAGCTTATTCGCATGGAACATTGAGTTGCTAGTATATTAAAATGGAATGTATTTTTTTTAATTGTCGACTTATGTTGTTGACTTTTAATTGTCTTGAATGTAATGGAATCAATCGACTACAAGTTGATGCATGTACTAATTAATAGTGTGTACACTAAGAAATGATATCTGAAGCCAAAACCTTACTTACCAGCTGTCACAATGAATTTATCACAATGTAATTTATATAGGCTTGCCAATTACGTTAAGGTGTTAATAGATTATAGCACCAATTCTGCTCTATGACCCTTTTTCGTCTACTTCTGTATCTCTGTTTAACTATATAAAGCTGTTATTTTGTATTTGAAAGCTTTCTAATATATTTTTTAATAAAACCAAACAGTAGATCAACTACTTTGGAATTCAACAATGATCATTAGAAATCTCTTTTAATTTGTATAGGACCAAGATAATATCTTGGTCCTATTATCTTTAATTTTCTTCTAGTCTACAATCAATATTACTTGAATTAAGGTTCGATTATGTTAAATTTTTCAAAACAATAATTACTACAGTGTTGATATTGGGAATAGATACATAATTTGTATTTGGATAAACATCAACTATTTGCAGGTAATTAATTGAAGACCTTTATCCTGTGATAAAGGATCACATGATATTTACATAATAAATAAAAAAAATCGAAGTTACATTACCTGAAAAATTAGAAAATAAATAAGCCAATTAATTGTATTTTTAATAATACTGTTATGACATAGGATTTAACTCCAATAAAAAGTTTCGTTTGTTTTATAAGCAGAGCATGTATACAGTCATTAAAATAACACGTCTTTGATGTTTGTCATAGTCTGATATTTAAAAATACTTTATTTAGAAAATATGATAATCAAATTATATATAAGCGATTTAATTCAAATAAATCACTTCTAATATTCCCGGGTAACCAACTAATCATCAAAGGCAGGTAGTATTAAAATTCTATTATAAATTAAGGTGGTAAATTTTAGTGATTATTCAACATAGTTTTTCCGATTTAGGTTTATTGAAATAAAAATTCAAAAAGAAATTGTTTAAGATTGTTTTAAAATATGTGGTATCCATAAATTTTGCAAAAGATTAAAACCTTGCTTAATAAGCGTTGGTAATCCTGTGGTCCTTTATCCTGGGGTGATTTGGTCTGAGCAATTATACCTTTTTGGATTACAGGTTATTATCGTAAAGATGGTAATAAGGGTTTAGTAATAAGTTTTAAAAATTTGATATAATTTATAAAAGCGCCATTTCCAAGCCTTTGTCTATTTGTTGTATTCTATCCATATTCCGTGTCTCTTTCTCTTATTTATGTCATATGTTTAATTCTTCAAGCGATAATTACAGGAATGAAGACCGATGACACTTTCTTTCTTTGTCAGTGTCTAATAATCCAACATTATTTTTTCTTGTTAAATATCCATACAAACTCGAATGAAATAAAAGTTTTGGCATTTGATTT
Source organism: Argiope argentata (assembly GCA_026289955.1). Classification (NCBI taxonomy): domain Eukaryota; kingdom Metazoa; phylum Arthropoda; class Arachnida; order Araneae; family Araneidae; genus Argiope; species Argiope argentata. Next base: position 3,187,919 of record JAOUZG010007398.1, on the reverse strand, counting down.
TGCAAGGCCTTTTTGCCCCTAGTTCTCTGACTCTGACTTTCAAATGTTCTAATTTTGATGATCCTTATTCAAATGTAATATGCATCGCTCCAGAAGCTTGCCTTCTTTATCACTGCCTGATGACCTGACACTGTCCCCAGGGAGATAATTATCTCTCCAAAGCTGGAGGAGGATTCGATACACACGCTCGTGCATCTTTGAAGTTCGGAATAGATAAACTAAGTGGGGTCCAAAATGAAAAATTGAGCGCCCTGGCGACGATATTTTCTTTCCCGTGGTCCCACTGAGAGCACGAGAGATCTCTTTGCCTAAGCCAGCTCGGTCCAGAGCTGGGGAAATTAAAGTTTGATGACTGAGGAAATCCATTTGCGGTTTTTTTGGAAGGGGGACCTGGGGCAAACAAACGCTATGGTGCATTGTATACACACGCACACACGTACGTACGTACGGATTCGAATGCGGGGTGAACGGGAGGGGGATATCCTTATGGGCTGAAAATCACTCCGTCAAACTCCCAGGTCCGGATGTTTTACAAAACCGACAGTACTGAGATGAATTCAATGGATTCGCGCCTCTGTCAAAGGGAAAGAAGAAGGGGGGGGGGCTAAAAAGGTAAGGGGATTGACAAAAAAAATGTGTTGCAGGCCGGCAACAACCTTCAAAAAAAATATCAAGAAAAAGTTCAAAGAAGAGAGCACGGCCCCCTGTCCTTTACTCCAACATTTTTTTTCCTTCTATTTATTTTTGCCATATATGAAGAGGGTTATACTTCTCTCTCTTACCCAGGATTTTTTTTTTGCTTCTTTTTTTGTTATTATTTTTTCTTTCCCTCCCTTTGAGATCTCTCCTGTCTCTTCAGTTAGTGTACTTCTTAAGAGATGGGGGGGGGCACCGAAATAATAGGAGTTGGTGTTGGTGAAAAAAGACATGGGGAGGGCGAGACGCGTGCTGGCACAAACTAAAACCCACGTGCGGCGATCAATAGCCGGCAAGCCACGCGATCCTTTCTCTCCCATTGGACCCTCCGCGGTCGCGTAGGCGGGGCATAGGCAAATTCCGATTGGACGGCGGAGGCGGATAAATTTGCATATGCATCCGTGGAGGCGGGCGTTGAATATTCGGAGTTGGTCCATCCGTGGTATCTGCTCCCTTTTCTATTCTCCCACCCCCTTACGACCTTATGTTGATGACCCGAATGGACATTCCAGACCAAAAGCTCTACCCATGCAGGGCCGGAGGAGGGAGTGGAGGACAGGATCTGTCGAGCAAAAGGTCCAAGAATGTGACTGTGACGTTGTGGGTATTTGACATTCTGGAATGTCCCGGGCATTTTCTTATTATGATTGTCCCCCACCCATGCCGCGAGCCTCCACGTGTGTGTATATATCTCAAGGTCCTTAAAAATATATCTCGGTCTTTTTTATGGCCACTTTTAAGGGAAGAAGGGCCATATTTAAGTGTACACTTACCGCTTACAATGATGTGACAGGTTGCTATTTTGATTTAGCGGGAGAGTTAAAAACGTGAGCCACCTTTCGGTATATTTTTTTCACCACGTGCTTGACGTGCTGCTGGAGCTCGTTGTGGCAACAGACCCCCATGGGAACACTAGCTTATTTTTAGATAGTCTGTCAAAAGGTTGAAGGAAGTGGGGGTTTGGCGGGACACTGTAAATATGTAAATAATAAAAGAAGTCTTTTACACTCATGGACATTAGAATAGAGTATAAGGTGTGGATTTATGGATATATTTTCTGAAATGAAAATGAAACATTCCTGTGCCGCTGAATGTGTTAAGCACTTTCTCTATGTCTCTATCTTCTGTCAAAATCCAATGCTCCTGAGAAGATATATTTTCTTTAATGGTGCATGGTCCATGTTACGGTTAAAACTGAAATAACTTTTTAAGGCTCTAGGCTATGAAGAATTTAATGACATCCTTATTTCTAAAAAGAACTATCTTTCGTTCAATTATTGGAAGGAGATCCTCTTTCTGATCGAATGATCCTTTTAACTATGAGGAATTCAATTTTATTCCTTATCCCACGAATTTTCGGCAACTTTTTTTAACTCAATGAGTTGGGATGATCTGTTTCTGACAATTAGTACTTGGTAAATAATTTATTATATGATATCACCTAGTAATACAGATAATAATTTTGAATACTCTTTGTGGTATAAAGGTTTAGTTTTAATCTCGTGGAATTTAACCTCATAAAGTATAATTCAATTTTAACTTTGAAGAATTCTATAATCATCTTTATTTTTTGATCACCTAACAGAATGAAATATTTTCATGGGTGCAATAACTAAATTTGATACGTGAATTTCTTTTTTTAAACTCTTTATGTCTCGAAGGAAGCAAAAGAAGTCTTAATTTAAAATATTACTTGAAGTATCAAGGGAAAGTAATAATGACAGTATTAATGATTATAGTAGTGATGGAATGGAAAGTTTTAATGGCTATAGTACTGATGTAATAGAAAGTAATACTGGAAATATTAATGTTAATAGTATTAAAGAAATGTAAATTAATATTGTCATAGTATTAATGGAATGGAAATTTTAATGGCAGTACCAATGGTTATAGTATTAGAGGAATGGAAAGTATTAAAGCTAATAGTATTAGTGAAATTGAAAGTATTGATGGAATTATTAATGGTAATAGTATTAAAGGAATGAAAAGTGTTAAGGGAAGTATTAATGGCTGTAATGTTAAGGAATAAAAAGTTTAATTAATGTTTATAGTGTTAAAAGAATGAAAAGTATTAATGGCAATAGTATTAATGGAATGGAATGTAAAGTATTAATGATAATAATATTAATGGAATGGAATGGAAAGTATTAATGATAATAGTATTAATGGAGTGGAATGGAAAGTATTAATGATAATAGTATTAATGGAAAGTATTAATGATAATAATATTAATGGAAAGTATTAATGATAATAGTATTAATGGAATGGAATGGAAAGTATTAATGGTAATAGTATTAATGGAGTGGAATGGAAAGTATTAATGGCAACAGTATTAATGGAATGGAAAGTGTTTATGATAATAGTATTAATTTAAAGAAAATAACGTTAAGAAATATTATTAGCATCTGGATTTTTGTTTAATACATGAAGATTAAATCTCTATTCCTTTTCAAAAGAATCGTTATTTATTCATTTAATTTCGTAAAGCACTTCTCTTACAATCCAAAAAGTTATATCAACTAAAAAGAATTTAATTGCACGATTTTTATGTTGAAATATTAGTAGTTCTTATTTATCGTTTGGTTAAAAACATTTTATATCATAATTTGAGCAAAGGAATTTAAAAATATCTTTCTTGAAAGAGTCATAATAGTTCCATTAATATGTGTAAGTACTAGTACTTCGATTACGAATAATTTGGAGCTGTTAGAAATTTATTAATATTCTTCTATAAAAATCTTTTAATATTCTTGTTAATAAATGCTTAATACTACATCCTTATCATTTAAAATAAAAGCAAATTTTATTTTATGTGTTCATTGTTTAAAAAGATTAAATAATTTTTTTCATCTATTAGGATTTTTAACTTAAATTGTGATGGGTTACATTTTTATTCATTGAAAGTATTTGATTCACAAATCTTATTCATTGCAATAATATTTAATTTCTGGTACAGCGATTTAATTAATGTATTATTGTTGTTAATCTTTTAAAATAATTTACTTGTCATCGTTTTATAAGTCCTTATTTGTTGCTCATTTTTCCAAAATTGCAAAAAACATACATTGAAATTAAAATACATCCATAAAATTGAATACGGTCCACAGTTCAAAAGTTTGTTAATTACCGATTTTGTAATAAAAATTTAAATAATATTTTGTCCCAATTACTGAAATTATTATATAATTTCAAAATAAAATTACTTATTTTATGAAATATTGCTTTTTAGGTTTCAGTTGTTATTCTTTCCATTTTTTTCTCATAGTTTTGCAGAAATGTTTTTAGTAAACTTTTATAAACAAATTATGTCTAGAATTCTTTCGGTTTAAATTTAATGCGAATTTCTTGTTCACTACTATCAATTTTACAGTAAAACTGTATTAAATACTTCAATTTATAATATGTAATTATTTACAATAAAAACTGTTTCCTTTAAATATGAAATTATCGATGCTTCTTAAGCATGGATTTAAATGTTTTCAAAATTTGTGGATATCACATATTTGAAAATGATCTTAAACAATTTCTCTTTGAATTTTTATTTCAATGAAACTAAATCCGAAAAACTGACTTGAATTATCACTTAAATTTACCACCTTAATATATAATACAATTTTAATACTACATGTATTTAATGATTAGTTGGTTAGCCGGGAATATTGGAGGGGATTTATTTGAATTAAATCGCTTATATATAATTTGATTATTATGTTTTTTCATTAAAGTATTTTTAAATATCAAACTGTGACAAACATCAAAGACGTGTTATTTTAATGACCTTATACATGTTCTGTTTATAGAACAAACGAACCTTCCTAATGGAGTTAAATCCTATGTCATAACAGTATTATTAAAAATACAATTAACCGGCTTATTTATTTTCTAATTTTTGCGATATTATGACTTTAACTTTTTTTATTTGTTATGTAAGTACACAGAAGCAGAATATTTTGTCTTTAAGCTTTTAAAACGAGACAAATATTTTATAAAATATTTAATGAACCAATTAAAATGATTTGAATTTCAGATTAACATTACACTAATCAGCATTGAAAATTATACAAAAAATTTAGTATAAAAATTATTAATAATTTTTTATTCTTCTATTTTATATCGACATTCTTCGATTTATTCTGTAATCTGATATTGTTTACTTACTTTATTTTTAACAGAAATATATTTTATTGTATTTGAAGACAAGTATTAAAAATAACCACAATCTTTTTTACGTCACACTCAAAGTTTTTTAAAAAATATTTTCCTTTAATAAAAAATTTATTCTTCAAGGTTGAGAATTTTTTTATTATATCATATTTCATTGAGGCATTCGATATTATACATTGAATTTTTCGAAGTTATTATTTCATTTTATAAATAACATATTTATAAAATAGTTTTACTTTCTGTCAGTATCTTTTTTTATTATTATTCTTGAAATAAATCAGTAAATATTGCTTTCAAGTATGAAATTTATTTTTGTATCTATGTTTAACACAAAAATCTATGACATATATGGCTATATATATTTTTAAAATATAGTGTTTCTACATTTCTTTATAGAGATATATTTTTTTTCAGAAATATTTCATAACTTTATCATTTTTACCGATTTAAACCAACCGATTTATTTACGAGAAAAATATTTCTGTGAAAGAACTTTTATAGTTCGAATGTATTATTTAATCGTTTGCTTTTTCGCGTCATTCATTTAATTCAACAATGCTTTTGCATTCAAAAATCTTCATTCATATAAATATTATTTCATTCATATAATTATTCATATTATTTGTTGCATTTAAAATGTTTAATTTATTTCTCATCTCCACTGTTTCTTTTATAATTTTTCTTTGGTTATTTCTTTTATTATTATTATTATTTCTCTTATAATCTACGTTTACTTATTTCATATTATTTTTAATTAAAATTAAATGTGGTAGGTAAGCGGGTTTTTTTTTAGAATTTCATAGATTTTGCCTTATTTTAATGAAATCTTTTAAAAATAACATATCATGAAAATATTCGAGTTTATCATAGATTGGTTGACTGCCTGTTAACAGAATCTTCATATTTTATAGTTATATTCTTAATAAACAAAAAGATTGAAAACATTTTATTACTTTTTAGGCTATAAATTCAAAATAATTTCAACTTAATTGCACCAACTTTATTTGTTTCATTTTAGTTTTGTTCCAAGACATTTTGTGAAAATGGTAAAGGAATTTAAAAACAGGAACAGAAATAGAGTAATAAAAAACTGTTATATTCGAATTCGTATTAAGTCATTTTTAAATAAATTATATATTCTGGTTCTTTCTATATTACTGTCGATTACAATAACATTTAAATAAAAATTGATTTAATTCTCGTTAATAGAATAAAATTAAACCTGGTGCAAATTTATTTCATTTATTTAGTATTCTTATTGACGTTTATCTGCCATTTACTCAAAATTATGTTATTTCCTTAGTTGGACAAGTTTGGTGGTAAATTAGATAGAAATTTCCTCTCTGTTGATGAGATTCTTTATGATATTTACTGAATAGACCTTTATAGGGAAATTGGATAATAATTAAATTAATAATGATTTTCAGTTTCACTTTGTCTTTAAAAGAAATATAGCATTTTGGCATTGAGTAGTTTTACCATATAAACGTTAATAAACGGGCATAATACCTGTAAACTGAGATGGGAAAAATGTCAAATTTTTCTAATCGCTAAACAATAGAATTAAAAGTTATAAAATTTGGTGTGTAATTATCTCTTAACAGGAAAAGTGCTAATTCAGAAAGTTTTTTAAAATAAAAATTGATGGAGATATTGATATATTTCCTCAATATATTTTACTTTATGCTGCATTTCTTAAAACAATTTTTCGTAAAATAGCTTTGCAAAAAAGAAGAAAAAAACTGAATACACGAAACTAAATTTCACCTGAATTTCAAACCAAACTCGGGCATCATATAAAAGATACTAATATAGTTCAATTTTTTATTCTAAAGATAATAAAAAAGAAGCTACTTGAAAATTCAAACGTAAGTTTATTGTAATTTTAAAAAGACAAAAAAAGTTATAAGTTAGTTTATTTTAACCAGTAATTATGGTAAAAAGCAAAACAAAAATTATTCAGAATCCAAACTTGAATGGATTAGAAGATTTTAAGAACTTTATTCCTTCAAATTCAAATGCTAAATTAGTGCTTTTTGTTATAACCCTTCGTATTTTATAACATTTTAAAACGCTCCTACTTAGATGGCACCAATTTTTCACGAAAATTTATTTAATATTTTCCCATTCCTGCAAAATACTCTTTTCAATTTACCTTTACTGGAAACAGAGTATTATCGAACTTTTTTTCTTAAAATATTCCCATGGGCTTTCGATAGGATAAATATCTGGGTTTTGGAGAGGAGTGTCCATGACGGATATATACACCGTGGTATCATTTGCACATCATGTTAGAACACTATCGAAATGCAATAATAAATAATTTTGATCCAACCTAATTTAGCCCAACAATTGCAAACAATTCTAAGCCCCTCCGATTCAAATTCTAGTCAGCTGGTAAAGTTTTCATTAGATTAAGGCGACCAGGAATCTTTAAAATGACTTTTTGCAATTTTCACCTTAGCAATTCGAAATTTTACAGACATTAAGAAGTAACACTATAGAACTTTATATATATACTTTAAAGCATTATATTAATTTATTTACGAGTTAGAGGGGAGGGTAATGTAATATAACATTAGCAAATAAATAACGTTAATAAAAATGTTCCAGGCGCTCCATATTTGTTCGAAAGCGCTCCAATTTTTATTATTACTTACTCTAACCCTTTTGAAACAAAAATTGGGATTAATTTTGAAATTTTAGAGCAAAATATTAATATTAACCAATGTAATAACTCAAAACTACTTAAACTTTTTAAAAAGAAAATCAGTAGCTTTCAGTTATTATTTTAGTTAATTTTGACATTCCGTTCTCAAATTTCAAAATTAATTCCAACTTTTGTTTCAAAAGGGTTAGAGTAAGTAATAATAAAAATTGGAGCGCTTTCGAACAAATATGGAGCACTTGGAGCATTTTTATTAACGTTATTTATTCTCTGATGTTATATTATATTACCCCCCTAACTTGTAAATAAATTAATATAATGCTTTAAAATTTTGTGTGTAATCTCCTATAGTGTTACTTCTTAATGTCTGTAAAATTTCGAATTGCAAAGGTGAAAATTGCAAAATGTCATTTTAAAGATTCCTGATCGCCTTAAAAGTTGTTTCAGAATCTTATATGAATCTTATACTGTAGAAGGGAAGAATCTGTATTTTAACTCTTATTTCTTAATTGCACATTTTACTATATACCGAATTTTTTGAAACAGTTTTCATGGAGTATATTTTTTATTCATAATATGATTAAATTTCACCATTTTTGCACAATGTTATAGGTTCTATAGCACTAGCTCTCAATGTAATAATAATTTTGACCTAACCTAACTAATACAAACAATTCTGTGGCTCACCCATTCAAATCCTGGTGAGCCTATAAAGTCTGTCTGTCTATCTTCTCATTGTATTAAAGATAATTTCAGCTGAAAATAATTTTGCCTCTTTATATGAACCTTATTCTGTAAAAATCATGAATTTCTATTTTAACTCTTATTTCACAGTTCCATATTTTGCTTTATTCTGCAATTTTTTAATACTTATTAACAGTTAAGGACTGGATTTTTTATGCATTATAAAACTGAATCTCATTCTTTGTATATAATATTATATACATTTTAGCACTAATTTATAATGTGATACGAATACCGACCTAACTCAATAAATACAAACAATTTTAACTGCCTCCTATTCAAATTCTGGTCAGCCTGTACATTTCTCATTGTATTAAAGGTCGTTTCAGATGGAAATAATTTTGCAGACCTTGTATGAACCTTATGTTGTAGAAAAGACGAATATCTATTTTAACTCTTTTTTTTCACAATTGTATATTTTAATTTATTTCGCATTTATTTTAAACTGCTTATCTTGAATTTTTTTTTTAATGCAGGACCCTTTGCAGGATTTAAGAGGGGATTTCACCATTTATATATCATGCTATGTATGCCATAACACTAGTTCGTGATGTGATAATAATTCAGACCTAACCTAAATTAACAAATAATTATAAGCCAAGCCCACATTGAGCAGAATGGTGCTGTTTGCCCCACACATTATATGAACCTTATGCTGTAGAAATATTGAATATCTATTTTAACTCTTATTTCACCATTGCACATTTTGCTTTGTTCTGCAATTTTTGAACAAATTTAATGCATTATAAAACTGAATTTCACCATTTATACGTAATATTGTATACACTGCCGGCGTCCTGGCAAAGAGGAAGCGTGTCTTCTTCTTGATCTGGACGTCCCGGGTTTGAGTCTCGGTCAGGGCATGGTTGTTCTTCTGTGTTCTATCTGTATGTGTCTCCTGTAAAAAGGGGATGTGCAAGCGAATGCGATAGGTGTGTGTCATCTTCATATGAGCTGGAAGTCAGACTTCTGCCCTCGGATGCTCAGGGTTCTATACCATCAGAAGCTACTGCACCCCTCCTTCCGTTGTAAAGCGGACACTTCTTCGTCATCATCATCTATAAATCGTTCTGAAATTATTTTGAATGGATTATATAATTAACATATCCTCCTTTGCGGAGTTAACTTTCAACTGCCATATATAGATGGCAATAACATTATTCTATGTCACCGATTTTGGT
>JAOUZG010007398.1:3100439-3130812 GCA_026289955.1 Argiope argentata | reverse complement strand
AGTAAAATCTTAAATCACCTTATTTTACTGATTAATCACATTAATCAGTAAAATCTTAAATCACATTATTTTACTGATTCCTGCTTGGCACTTGAGGAAATTGAATTACGTTAAATTTTGGATCACCCTGCAATCAATGATAATTCAAGAAATCTGTTTGAGATGGCTTCAGTAGTAAATAGCGCAATGCATGTTCGCATCTGTTTTAGAATGAAGAAAAGAAAGAAGTTTAGTTCAGGGAAGAAATTATATGAAATAAAACGATTTTCTTTTAGACCTTGGCAGGTGATTGTACGTTAGAAATCAGATTGTGTGCAATTATATTCATTCCTTTTAAGTGCATTATGGTTACATACATCAAAATATAGCTATGAACAATGGTACATCAAACTACTTTCATTGTTTTCGCCCTGTCATGGCTCTAATTTCTATTCGATTGGTCATAAGTTGTTATATGTTCCTTAGCTTACTATGATCAATATTTTATTTTATTTTATTAACAACCCCCTTGGGACCTTGTAATTGAGTATGAGATGCTTCTGGCATGGTGGTTGGATCTCTCACACTTAGTGGGTACATTAATAGGTTGTGATGGCTCCTTCCATCGATGACGGGACGTACTTCTTACGGGGAGGGTTGTGTCGTGGTCAGTGATGGCCCTTAGGACTTGTCTGTCCTTATTCTGGTATGACATTCAATTAACAAACAGTCATGGTAGTTGTCAATAATATTAGATGTAATCAGTTTTTTGATTTTAAGCCGAATGAGCGTCTTTTGTTTTTGAAGTAGCCCTAACTATGGCGTAGAGTACGACTTAGCTACACAATCATCACATTAGTGTGCGCAGCGTATTTTTACAGGGGGGCACATTCACACACCTCACAGATTGCACACAGAATAACAACCATGCTCTAACCGGGACTCGAACATGGGACGGCTCGATCACGAGGAAGACGCGCTGCCACTGTGCTTGGACGCTGGCTTTAAATGATGTTTATCTTTTATAAGAATAAATTTTACCAATTGTAGAAGAGCTTTGAAAAATTAAGATAGCTTTCTCTTATTTTGTTAGATAGTTGATTTCGTTCCTGAAAGATATAAAAAAAATTAATGGCCATCTTGGTATTGCATAGACTATCTTCATGACCTACAAAAAAGTGAAATGGGGTTTCAATATATTTCTTTTTAATCTTTTGTATTTAGTTATTGCACTTTAGGACCGAATCTTGAAAGCTGTAAATATTAGCTGGCTCTTTAAATATTGAATTATTATTGGTTCAAGTAACGGAGGCTCATATATTTTAATAATTCTACCTCTGGTGTCCTGTCTCAGGGGTAGCGCGTCTTCCCCGTGTTCTGGGCATCAAGGGTTCGAGTCCCGGTTCGGGCATGGTTGTTCTTCATCTGCTCTATATGTGAAATATGTAAAAATCTACCCCCCCCCCTTAGTAAAAAGGGGATGCGCAAGCGAATGTGATGAGTGTATAGCTAAGACGTACTCATGGCCCTAGTTGGCGCCACTTGAAACAAGAGACGCACCCTCGGCTTAAAATCGGTGGCTGAGTCAGCAGGTTTGTCCATGACGAGTTCCATTAGAAGCAGAAACTATAATAATGCAACCTATTGATTCTGTTTTCGAAAAAAAATGTCATCAAGCTTTCCTTTTTAGAATAATTGTTTTATTTTGAAACAATATCTACTTTCAGAGGTCGCTGAAGTATGAAGTAATCTTCCAGGTTAAATTTTTATTTTCAAATCTTTAAATCTTGAATTCTAATTCTAACCAATTAAGCTGACCGAGGTTCAAACAATCATAGATTCTTTTAATACTACCTACAGATATTGTTTCCACAGAAAATTAATCTACGAGTCTATAAATCTTTGACTCTTTAAATCTTGAATTCTAATTTTAATCAGTTCAGCTAACCGAGGTTCAAACAATCATAGGTTCTTAAAACACTACCTACAAACACTGTTTCCACAGAAAATTAATCTATTAGTTTATAAATCTTTGACTCTTTAAATCTTAAATTATAATTTTAAACAGTTCAGCTTACCGAAGTTTAAACAATCATAGGTTCTAATAAAACATTAGCTACAGATAATGTTTCCACAGAAAATGGAAGAACATTCTCTTCCTATTGGAATTACTGTTTTGTATTTGACTTTCATTCGGACTTTCAGGATGTTGAAGAATGTTCTCATTACATTTCAACCTTATCTTTTCCATACAGTTTTTACAGTTTTAAATTTAATCGGGTATATTTTGGGTATCCGTTAGCTCTTTAAATTTTGAATTCTAATTGAATCAGCTAACCAAGGTTCATGTAAACATGGCTTCTAATCGCATAATCTACTGATAATATTCCCATTGAAAAGATAGGACACTCTTTTGGTATTGGAATAATTGCTTTAATATGGAAGGAATATCATCGTTCAGTATGACCTACAGGAAGTTAGATTTCTATAAATTTTTACTTAACATTTTACATTTAATTTGTGCTGTTTCAAACTGAATCTAGAATATTTTGTGGATTCTTTAGTTCTTTAAATTTTGAATTCTAATTTATGCAGATAAACATGGTTCATAGATTCATAGATTCTAATGACACATCCTACAGATATTGTTCCATAAAAAGAAAGAAAATTATTTTCCTGTTGGAATAGCGGCTTTGTTTTGAAACAATATCAACTTTTTTTTATAACCTACAGGATGCTGAAGTATTATCTCAAAATATTTCTGTCTGATATTTTGCGAATAGTTTTTGCTGTTTCAAATTGAATCTGGAATATTTTGAGTATTCTTTAGTTCTTTAAATCACGAATTCTAATTTATGCAGCTAAACGTGGTTCATAGATTCTAATGACATAATCTATAAATGTTGTTCCTTAGAAAGAAAGAAAATTCTTTTCCTTTTGGAAGAGCTGCTTTGTTTCCATGCAATATCAACTTTCTTTATAATCTATAGGCTGCTGATGTATGATCTTAATATATTTCTACTTAATCTATTGCATATAGTTTTTGCAGTTTCAAACTGAATCTGGAATATTTTAAATCACGAAATCTAATTTTTACATCTAAACGTGGATCAAATATTCATGTATTCTAATGGCACAACCTACAGACGTAAATAGAAAGAAAGAACATTCTTTTCCTGTGGGAATAGCTGCTTTGTTTTTAAACAGTATTAATTTTCTTTATAATCTATAGGAAGCTAATGTATGATCTTATTATATTTCTACTTAATCTTTTGCAGATAGTTTTTGCAGTTTCAAATTAAATCTGCAATATTTTGAATAATCTTTAGCTCTTTAAATTACGAATTCTAATTTTTGCAGCTAAACATGGTTTCGTATATTCTAATGGCGCGATCTACATGTGTTGTTCCATAGAAAGAAAGAAAAATATTTTCCTGTTAGAGTAGCTGCTTTGTTTTCATACAATATCAGCTTTCTTTATATTCTACAGGATGCTATTGTATGATCTTAACCCTTTGCATTCCGATTGCGCCTCTGAGGCACCATTCAAGACGGTGCATCATTTTGACGTTTTATTTATTCATTTTTCAAATTTAAATGTTAAAAACGCCTAACATAATGGTTAAGAGATGTAGATTAATTTTTAAAAGAAATTATACTTAAAAGAATTATGTATATTTATTTTCATAGCAATAAACAAATCATTGGATTAGGTGAATAATTTTGCATCTAATTATTTTTTGGAGGGTGAAGGGTTAATATATTTCTACTTAATCTTTAGCTTATAGCTTTTGCAGTTTCAAATTGAATCTGCTATATTTTGAATAATAATTAGCTTTTTAAATTACGAATTCTAATTTTTGCAGCTAAACATAGTTTCGTATATTCTAATGGCATGACCTACAGATGTTGTTCTATAGAAAGAAAGAAAATTCTTTTCCTGTTAGAATAGCTGCTTTGTTTTCATACAATATCAACTTTCTTTATAATCTATAGGATGTTGATGTATGATATTAATATATTTCTACTTAATCTTTTGTATATGGGTTTTGCAGTTTCAAAATAAATCCGAAATATTTAATATTGTTTAGCTCTTTATAAATCACAAAATCTAATTTTTGCAGCTAAACGTGGCTCAAATATTCATGGATTCTAATGACACAACCTGCAGCTGTTATAAATTGAAAGGAATATATTTTTTTCCTGTGGGAATAGCTGCTTTGTTTTTAAACAATATTAACCATCTTTATAATCTATAGGATGCTAATGTATGATCTTAATATTTTTCTACTGAATCTTTTGTATAAACTTTTTGTAGTTTCAAATTAAATCTGGAATATTTTAAATATTACAGCCAACGCTCATATAATCATAGATTCTAATAACACACCTACGGATGTTATTTCCTTAGAAAAAAGTAAAAGGACGTTCTTTTCCTGTTGGAATAACTGCTTTGTCTTGAATCAATATCGACTGCCAGCATGACCTACAGGAAGCTGACTTTTTGATCCCAATAATATTATAATTTGTCGACTATATGAACCAAAAAGGAAGCACTTATTTTGCACTCCAACATAGCGCATGCGCGAGTTGTTGAACTTCCTCTAAGAAATTGGCGCGACACGCTTCCAAAAACATTGCCATCGGTAGAAAATAATTGCAATCTGTGCCGGACTCAACTTATCCGGTACAGAAACCTTAATCGCGAACATCCTGGGTATGTCTTCGAACTCTGTACCCGGGTAAGAGCGATAAACCTTCTGTTAAACTCTGCCAGGGTACAAAACGGTACAAAAAGTTCCGACCCGTTATTTTTTTCAAACCCACAACCGCCTTTTTTGTTCCATTTTTTATTCGAATAAAAAGATGGGGGGGGGGGGCACGTGCCGTTTGTTAGGGTTACGTGAGGTTAGTACTTTCAGTTCGACCAATAACCCCCTCTAAAAAAAGGGGGGACCCTTTATATTTTCTGCTTTGTCGCTCCTTTTTTTTTTTCTTCTTAATTTTTTTCATGGACCCTCTCTCTGTCCCGTGCCACGTCCCTCCAAATAAAAGTCGTCTGCAGAAAAAAGGAGGTACTCTGAAGAAAGTAAGAAAGCGGGAGGGAAAAAAATGAATTGGGGTTAGGAAGGTAAGGGGGGGTAGTAAAAAAAAGTAAGATTTAGTGGGATATCTTCTGTCTGTCGCTCGCGTACCTCGACTGTAGGGTTTTTTTATATGTACGGTTGAAGTCAAAGAACTCCTATGTGGTTGGAGGAAAAGGCAAGCACCTTACAGGGCGATTTTTTTCACTTCACTTCATGGAGGACCTCGCAGTTTGGGACGCGTGGATGTACGGGCCTGCCGTTGCTGTAATTTCTTCTTCGCAGTATTTATTAATTATATAGTTATTTATCGGTACTAGTAATGGTTAAAAAATTTAATTATATCATCAGTCGAAAATCATGGCATGGTTTTATCAAATCAACTTTGATGATAAACATTGTTTACTTTTTCATCATGAGGTTTAATCATCTCCAAATCTTGGATAAGGTAATACAAATTTTATCTCCTTTTTAATTTCCTAATGCTCAATTTTTTTTCCTATTTTTATTGGTTACATATTTATTTCATGAGAGTTGTTTTTAATTGAGAATCAAAATAAGTGATCGAATATTTCATGGTTCGATTATTTATATTGCGTGTAGATTTTTGTAATGAACTATATGTTTTTTATTGTTTTATTACTTGTTTTTCAGAATTGAATTTTAAGTTCAGTTTATTTATACTCACTTTCATGGACTCTTCGATAGTTAAACTAAGCCTTATAGTATTTAAGGTTAGATTGTACTAACACCTACATATTTTATGTTAATGAAAAATATTATTCTAAATATTAAGGTATGTGACTACGTTAAGGATGGATTATTTTTAAATGTTCGAAAATTGTTATATTTTTGAATATTTGCATGAGAAAGTTTGAAAAATATCTATAAAACCAAAATATACTTGTTAAATGCCAAAAGTTTTTTTAAAAAAAATTGTAAAAAATATGACTTTTCTTTTGGGGGGGGAGGGTCTAAAAAGGTCTAAAGAAAAAATCTTCCACTTTGAAGTTTTATCAAATGATTTGCTTAAAATTTTGTAGATAGCTTAAGGAATATAATATCTAGGTGAACTAAAAAAGATGCATTTACTAAAGATGTAAAATAGTATTCAACGTAAATGTAAATATAGAATCAACTTCCCAAAAAATTGAAATAAAATTCCATTGATTTTTTAAAGAAATCTAATCAAATATTTAAAATATTAAATTTTTAAAAATCTATAGTTTCATTAAAAAATCGCCTTTTCAACGTAGTCATATACTTTTTAAAATGTAAAATAAATCTTTTGATAAAGGAAAAAATCTTTTTGCATCCATCATATTTTTTAAAAAAATTTATATACATTTTTTTAATCTTATGAAACAAATTAAATGTAAAAATATTTTAGAAAAGCTGTTACAGTTATAAACTGTAGACATAAAAAATTTTCATTGATATTTTTTTAACTTATTAGATTATAGAGTGATAAATATAATTGATAAATAATTTATTGGGAAAAGATAAATTGACTGTATTTATATTGCTGTCCTAATTCAAACTTTTGACTTCTGAGATAATGAAATAATGCAAATGAGTATATTTTTTAATAAATTCGTTATTCTTTTTAAACTACAACAGAAATATTGAAGATGGAACTCTTAATTTAAAAACTAATATGTAACTGTAAAATTTTATAAAATTTAGATAAGTACTTTTATTTGAGGTAGAATTTTCCTGTAGAAAGATTGGTAGACTTAGACTCTTAAATTAAATAAGTAATAACAAAATCTTATAATAAATGTCAAAGTCTGTGAAATATTTTTTTCAGATTCCTTTATATTTTATGTTAAAATTTTAATTGACTGGATATTTGCAAATCAAAAATAAAAAGTATTATTAACACATTTTTAAAGTAGAAAATTTTTTTGATTGTATGTTGTGTTTTGAAAATGAATAGGCTCACTAAAATTTATACGTTGAAATTTAAAACGAATTTTTAATTATTGTTCAGTTCTCGTCATAAAATCTGCCAAACTATCTATATTTTTAAAAGTTTGAAAGGCAATTTATTGTTATCAACAATTTATTATTGACAAAAGACAAACACAAGTTGACCGCTTTTGTTATTCTTTAATTTTTATGGGAAAGTCTAACTGACGTCTTTTTATAATTCACGCATTTACAGGATAGCAATAAAAAAAAGAAATTTTTATGTTTATTCTGAAATATTGTGTATGTTGGTAATCATTTTAATTTTAATGGTCGAATAATGTTAAAAAAAATTCGTAATTCAAAGATGAATATGTTAACAAAACTTTACTTAGATAAATTATCAAACATACCCAGATACGTCGAAAATTAATATAACATTTACAGGAGATTTTATTTTATTTAAAGAATAGATAATAAATATTTTCCCCAATTGAGCCAACTGAAACAACCTTCTATAATCATGGTTTTCAAATTACATTTTTCAGCAAACGTAAGTTCAAAGGAAAAGAAATCCAAGTTTTTACAAAAATAAACCGTTCTCATTTTTATAAAATAAGGAGTTAAAGTTATCTTTTCGCCACAGTCCAATTTTTCAACTTACAAATAGTAGTTAACTGATATATATTTTTTCAATTTTTTCACTCAACTCATAGAATCACATATAAAAATCATCGTTTTTTAATTGTTTTTTGATTGTGTGTCACGTGACTAAATATTTTTGATAGAGAATGTAAAAAATATTTAAAGATTTTTTTTTTTTAATATCGTTTTCTGTAATGATAAATGCTGTTTTTTGTTTTAATAATTTGTTATTTTCTGGTGCAAAATTTACAAATTAAAATTCTAAAGTAGCTTTTTTAAAACCATTTTGAAATTTTATATACGTTTTATGATTCATTTATCATTTCTTTCTCCTGTTGCTTTTCTTTGAAATTCTCAGAAACTTTTTTTATAAATTTTTTTATAGGTCATGTCAGGTTTTCCGCAATTAAACACATTCACTAGTATCACTGGACGAAAAAAAAACAGAAATAAGGTTTTATAGAATCTATATAATAAAACTGTATTTAATACTGGTTGTTCATAAAATAAATTTCCTTATTTAGAAGCATCTATGGTTAAAACTAATCAATAAAAAAAGCTAAATTCCAAATTGTGTTTGAGAATACATTGGAAGAGAAACTTCCATCAGAAAACCCAAAAATTAATCAAAATTTCTGAAGAAAATCTTGTATAAAAGAAGTCAGTATATTGCATTTAAATCTCGGGAACATAACTTAATTATTAGTAAATTATTTCCTACAGGTTTCATACTGTAAATCAATCATTAATTTTTTTTATCTTTCAAATACTAATGATAGTTTGTATAATTCCGAATTTTTTGTATTCATTTTAATTTTTCAGTCATTTTTGCTTCTTTTATCGACAATTTTTCTCAAGAGTTTTTCTTTTGATACCATACACAGTCTGTATATAATTTTTTTGTTCATTATCTTTAGTTGCAAGTGCCACTAAACAAGGAAACCTTATTTTTAGACTCTCTCTATATCACCTTAAATTTGAATCGCAAATGAATGCAGTAACTATAAATAAACGTGCATTTTATTTACTGTAATTGGCAAACCTCACTTGGAAAAAATCTTTGTAATTGTAACCCCGAGTATATTAAATAAAATTTGTCTGTATATGTATAAAAAGTATATTCCTGTTACTGTTTAGCCGAGATTTTGTTATACAGAGTGTTTATTAATTATTGTCGGGGTTTCTCATAACTTTCAAATAAAAAATATTACGCAAAAACTAATTTCGCATTCGTAAATTACAACTCAAAGAATTTTACGTGTCAACAATGCAATCTTAGCGCATTTGCAGTCTGGGTGATCATGACGTCATAAATAAAAATGGCAACCGTGCAAGAAAAAACAATTTGTGTATTGTGGTTTTCTGAAACTAAATCAGTCATTACAATTCAACGTCATTTCAGGACCACGTGCAAGAAAGATCCTCCTTCGGATAATTCTATCAGACGCCGTTTAACACAATTTCAGGAAACTGGTAGCGTTCAACATCGAAAGGGAGCGGGAAGACCGAGCACTTCGTAGGAAAATGTTGATCGCATCCAAGAAACGTTTAATCGTAATCCCCGAAAATCAACGAGATAATCAGCTGTGCAGTTATATATGGAACAAATTTGGAAAAATATGGAATGTTCTCTATAACCACCTTCAGCTGAATGCCTACAAAGTCCAAGCTTTAATATAAGCTTTTAATAAGCTTTTTGTGCATTTTAATATCATTAATAAAATTCTTTGAGTTGTAATTTACGAATACGTAATCGGTTTTTGCGAAATATTTTTATTCGAAAGTTATTAGGTACGGAAACCCCGACAATAATTAATGAACACCCTATATTTGTGATACTGTAATAAAAAAACATATGCAGCATTTCCTTTTTTATAAAATAAATTAGTATTCATAATATAATCGTACTCAAAGACAAACAAAAGTGTAACTGGGATACCGATTTCTTTTACCGAATAAAAAATTTAAAATTCCGCTATTCTTGAATGCTTGAAGTTGATGATTTCACTATTTCCTCTATATATAATAAAAAAAGAGATTGCTTAGTGCTAAAACAACCTTAATAAGATTCTAGATATGCCCAATCCATTGAGTGAAACGTAGGTCTAAATTTATGGATGTCACAAAAACGGTCTTTTAATTAGTGCAGTCTCAGCTTTGGAATTCGAAAATAACTTTGAAATTCAATTATTTACAATATCGCCTTATATTTTGCCCTCTTATTAAAGAAATATGCCATTAATTGTAGGTCAAATGCTCTTCAACTAATGTGGTATGGCAGTTTGGAAATGCGATGCCATTTCATGTGTCATACTGACATTTGAAAGTACAAAATATAAATCCGTCTGAAAATAGTCATCTTATTACTTCTAAAGTGGAACTTAGTATAACTAAATTCAAGCAAACTTCACTCATCTTAATCATGGTATCTATCGATTTCAAAATAGTGAAAAACCAAAATTATGAACAATAAATCCTTTTTTATATCTTATCTTTATTATCTGTATTTATTTTTCTTGAAATTTTAATTATTTATTCATTATATTGATTATTATTAATTCATTATATTTATTATTATTTATTTCTCATGATGATTATTTTATTTATTTATGATAGTTAGCAAGCATTGTTAATAAAATATTTAAAATACCAATGATCTATTTCTAAGTCGTTTTTTTAAAAATATTTTTATATTCTTTTCCCAGTTATTATGACATTTGTAGCAGTTTTAATTGACTAAAAAAACATAAATTATTTTTTAAAAATTTAAAATTTGTTTCTTGTTCAATTAGTTTCGTATGTTAATATAGAGCAATAAATAATTAAAATACTCATAATTGGGCTTTTTTTAAATAGTGAGCCCTATATATTTCTTGACGAAACTTTTTATCAAACAAGGCGTTTTTTCTAACTCTAACAAGCCTTAAATTTTACAAAATTCTCTTTTGACCTTTTTTAAAAAAGAGACACTGAAACTATTGACTTTTTTTAAATCGAACTTTCTCTTCGCTTTTATTCAACGCCTTTTTTTATTAAATCAATGTGCAAGCACAGTAATTTGTAGAATGTATTATAATATCTGTCGGTCTCAAAATGGCCTGAAATCTAAATTAAAATCATGGAATCCTATTTTATGTATATCTTTATTTTATCTCATATTTTAAGACATTAAATAAATGTTTTATTTTATTTATTTATTATATTTAACAAATCTTATTAATAAAATATTTGCACTTAAAAGTATCTCTAAAAGGACTTTAAAAAAAGGTAAACCTTATATTTCTTTTTAAACTTTCAATTTAGCAATTTGCTTTTCTTAATTTAAAAAAGTCTTAAGTTTAACAAGACTATCTTTTAAACTTTTTAAAAACAGCCATTGAATTTTTTTCGTTTTCAATCAAAATTTTTAGTGGCCCTATTATTTAATTCTTTTTTTAAATTGATGAGTTAGCTCTTTAATATGCATTAAAATGCCTTTGTGTAAACATTTATTCCAGATTTTTTGTTATTATTTTTTTATTTGATTTGAATAAAGTGAAAAAGACCCGTCGAACATCGAATTGATATTGCGTGTCAGAATTCAAAAGCAATTCCATAATGCTAAGTTAATTTGTTCTCTTCTAACAATCGAAAATGAGGCTTACTTTAAACTTATTTGTATATTAAATTTATACTAAGTTTATGCTACGATTATTTTTACTGTTACCATCAAACTCTGATTTAAAAAAATCCCTCTGATTTTCTGAAATTTGATTCATTCAAACTTACCATTAAATAGAAATAAATTTTTAATATTTGATGTTAATTAAGTAAAACAGCATTCCAAATATTTTACTTTATTTATTCCATTATGAAATGTATTGACTGCTTCGTTCTTAATTGTTACCCACTGACACTAATTCATTTCTTCGCATTCTACTTCTTACATTTCTAGAGTCTCTTCAAAACTGATTTAGAATATTGCACTTAGGTATCCGAATCCGTCTAATTTATTGTTCTTGAAATACTTAAAGATGGGAATTTCTAATTATACATATCAGCTTGCCCATCGTTTCAAAGAAAAGATATTTTGCAAAATTTGAGACTGGGAAAAACCTTAATTTGTTATTTTCCCAATCATTTTTAAAGATCTATTTCATTCTTTTTCTTGTTTTTATTATTATTATCTTTACACTTTTAGCAATTTTAACTGAGTAAAAAGGATATAAATTATTTAAAATTTTCTTTTTTTTTAATATCTACTATTAGTTCACACACTCTCTCTCTATATTTATATATATTGCTCAAATTTTCAATCGTTAATAAAATACTTTTTATTTATTTTCCACTCAAGTTCAAATACATTTTTTAAACTAATAGTGGGTGACATTTGATATTAATGCTTTTTTTCAAATAATAATTCATTAAATAAATTTAATTAATTTTTAATACTTTAAATAGAGTTTTAGCAAAGTTTGTCA
Organism: Argiope argentata; assembly: GCA_026289955.1. Classification (NCBI taxonomy): domain Eukaryota; kingdom Metazoa; phylum Arthropoda; class Arachnida; order Araneae; family Araneidae; genus Argiope; species Argiope argentata. The sequence continues at coordinate 3,118,733 of JAOUZG010007398.1, read as the reverse complement.
TGAAAATTGAAATCGACAGGCAGTAGCTCAATCGATAAAATGCAAAGGTTTCAGCATTTTTCACGGGAAGGTGAAGAATGTCTGTTCGATCTTTGCTAAAATCAATATTTTTTGATAAATTATTTATTTTAATTTAATTTTTTTAATAAAAAGTAACCGAAATAAAATTTGTCTTTATTTTATTGACCGAAGTACAAATTGGCTTTAAAAATTTTTATATTACTTTTTTCAATCAGTTTCATATGTTAAGATAGAACAATAAGTGGATTCTTTCTGTCATACTTTTATTCCTTGTTTTCGAACTAAAATATTAAAATTTAATTTATTTGATTTACGGCCAAACAAATTATATCATTACAAAGAAACTGCAAAAATAACTACAGTTAATAGCAACTGATTTGCTAGAAGAAAATACCACATTAATATTTTTTTCTTTCAAAAAAGTGGTTATTACAAGCAATGATATATGTTTTTAGCCACTTCTTATTATGGCTAGATTACTTGAAGACATTTCTTTACAAATTTGCTTAGCTTATTAAATCAAGTTTGTAAAGACAAATACAGATTTCTTATACTTGTAGTTTTCGTCCAACTTTTGAAAATTTTTGCACGAGATTTATAAAAGATGCATGTTTTCGCCTTCCAGAAATCATCCATATATAAAGTACGTGATCCTTTCAAATTTTTACGTCCAGGGAATTCAAATGCCTTACAGTCAACACGCGTAAGTGAGGGGCCTTTTTATTTCTAGATCAACAAACACTATATTGTTCCATACTGTTTTTATAATTGTTTTGTGCAAATCTCTACACATCGTGTCCGTGAAAATTACTGATACAAAATTTTACCAACTAGACATTTAGAAAACTTGGTATAAAATTTACACTTATAAGTCTAAATTCTATGAAACTTATTTAAATTGGAGTGAATTAGCTTTATATATGTTTTTAATAAAAACCTTTTTTATCTGTTGCTAATATCCAAATGTTTTAAAATCTGTCTGTCTTATTTAATTTATTCGACCAATTTTCATTGAATTCTGTTAAATTGGAATAGCATTAGATTTCCTCCATTTTCTTAAATAATTAATTAGTAAATATAATTATTAATTTATATGTCATTGCATTATAATTGAAGAATGCCTAAGGTAGCTATTTGTTTAGGAATTATGTACTGTGCTAATCAATCATTTAGTGTAAACTTAATTTTTTTTTCTTTAGGAAATGTCGTTGTCGAAAATCTTAAATAGTATACCACGTTAAATAATTCACCGGGTAATAGGCTATAAGCTAATACTCATGGCCGGTCATTTTATTACCCGATGGGATCATTTTCTTTTCTGTATTTTTACAACTAAATATTTGATGAAACCTACAAAATTACTACGAATTTGTTGTTCATTTAGTTTATGATGCTGTTACCTTATCATTTAATAACTATATAATATTCGATAATTTGTCCAAATTTGCGAAAAATTCGAGTCCGACTGGCTTAACTAGGAATATTTAAAAAAAATTGGAATATCAATAGAGAATTCTATTAATAAATACTGAGAGTGGTTTGCTTCTTTTATTATCATGTCAGAACATGATATTGTTTTTGGGATGAGGTTTTAGGCGTCAACAAGAGTCCGAAGGTGGAACATAAAAATTTTATTATCTACACTAGCATCTCAAAGAATCAGCTTTTAATAACGCGTTGCCATTGTATTTACAAAAGTTCTGATTTAAAAAATAAGTTAATGACTACAGCTACAAAACCTGGAAAAATGTCATTTTGAGCCCGTGATTATATGAAATGAAATAAATAGGAAATGGGATATTTTTTTAAACAATAAATGAGAAACAAAGTTTTTTTTCGGGGGGGGGGGGGTCTTTTGCAATACTGAAGTGACTCATTCGATGAAACGATTAAAATGAATAAAAATATAATTTAACTCGCACGAGCACGTGATGCTTGGCCGTTCAAGAAATGATGTTCTGACATGATACATTGAAATATGCATAGCAGATTTCATTTTAATCTTTATTTTTGATTTTATAAATTTTCTTCTTCTTCTTGGTTCATTGTCAGGATGGATTAGTTTCCATTGAATAATTTTGCTCTACATTTTTTTAGAACTCTTGTCACTTATTTTCTCTAAATAAACCAAATTGATATCCTTTTACCCTATGTAATATAGGAGAAAAAATTTTCCCTTCTTGTAAAAATATTTTATAATCATGTAAATTGTGGATTTAAATATATTTATGTAGTAAATTATCAGTTACTTATTAAGTTTTCAATCATTAGTGAGGATTTAAAAGAGGAATCAATAATTAGTTAATATAACAAATCAATCGATCTTTATGAAGTTTTATTGACCTTTATTATTTCACTACAATTTTATGCATGACAGATCTGACATCGTTGTTACTGAGAAGTGACTTACATCCACTAATGATTAACATTATCATTACTAATAGTACTGTATTCTGCTACAATTCTTTATATATTTTGATTTTTTTGTTAATTACCAAAATATTTCTGGAAACAATTTGATCACGCAATTTACAAGTAAAATCGTCCAATTAGATTTATTTTTCCAAAATTCTTCATAAAATTAAAAGTTCTAATAATTCGGTATAATTGGTGTGAAATCTATTTACTGCTGATTAACTGTGTTATTTCTCTGAACCATGCAACTTTTTCAATTCATAATTCCATTTGTAAACGATAAAATTCTATTAAATATTAAATTTTGTAAAATGCAGCTTAGAAAAATCTATTTCTAACATTTTTATCAAACGTTGGTGTTTGATAAATGTCGATTTATCCCTCTATTTCCTAATTTAGGAAACTTTCTTTAGGAATATGTTTTTGTATTGTATTTATTTAACATTAAACTATTGAAATAAGAATGCTTTTATATAGAATTAATTTCGATTAATGATTTTTAAGAGTGGATAATTCGAAGCAAGTATGATGCATATTTCAAGGACAATTTAATCAGTTTCACCTACAAATTAATTCAACAGCCTTTTCAATCAAAGATCTTATTTTTAGGTTAATTGTTAATATTTCCATCCATATAAAAATTGGATGTAATCTAAAATACTAAAACTTGTGCAAACGGTTTTGATTTTTAAAATTAATTTTAATTACTTATGCATTTTAATATCAAAAACTTTGTGATTCAATACTGTAAGGAAGCTATAATTTCTTTAAAAAATATTCAGGAAGTAATTTACACTAAGTCAAAAAATGATTCTTGTAACTATTTTTTTTACAATTAGATAATGAAATAGGCGAATGTGTGTTCAATACATTTATAACCCTGACATTTATCTAAGTGACCCCATTTAAGGGTCGGGATCCGAGCTTCAAAACTCCGACCTATTCCACATCGGGGGTTCATAGTTTGCAGCTGTATTCCATTCTACCGGTTTTTATCGCACCTTATATTTTCATGTCCCTATTTCACATTTTATTTGTAGGTGTGTCTGTCTGCCTATTTTTAGGAAAGGTATGATATTTATTCTATCTGGGAGGGGGGTGCGTGTGTTAGGTTGACCGTTTTTCCACACTATATTTTTTTCGACGTTCTTTTTTGCTGGAGGGGGGTCACATGCAAGATTCTGTCCTCACTACCTCCATTGGTTGGAAAAGTAGGTTATATTCAGATATCCAATGGCGGCCGTTGATCTGGGTACAAGGGGTCAGGGGGTCGAACGGAGGGGGTGGAACGACCTCGTGGGTGACCCTTGTCTGAGGGGGGTGTTCTAGAACTTGAGTGACGGACTGCCTTGAATAGAAGGGAACGTGGAGAGTACAAAAAAGAGAGAAAAAGAAAGAAAAATGGGAGGAATAATATGCATAGGGTTTAGGGGGGTAGAGAGGGGTTGACCAAAGGGTGGGAGGAAAGAGTGTCCATCCCTTTTGGTCAGACTCTTTTGGAACTAAAAGAGGGATGTTGTGGATAGTATTGCTGGTAGTGAAAGTGAAAATAGGGCAGAAGGGAATTGTTTGAAATCTTCACCTTAAATGATGAAATATTTTTTTTCTTTGGATATATTTTGAGTTCTGTGAGAAAATCTGATCTTCTCTGATTTTGGAATACAAAATGTGTTCTTTTGCATTGATGTTTTACTACTAAAGGATATTCAAAGTTCTTCTCATCGTCGTGTAAAAGAAATATGTATTATTTCTTTTAGAGTTAATTTGTGCAGTGAATCATGTTTTAAAAATTTTTTCAATGAATCATCATCTGTACAATATCATTTCAAACATTTGATGGACTTGTTTTTAATATAGAATTGATTATTCTATAATTTTACTTCAATTTAAACTTCTAACGACTTTCGAATGTAAATGAAAAATCTTAGGATCTCGCCAGATTATATAAAAGGAAACACTTGACAAAAATTTTCGTGGTAACCTTTACATTTATTGGCCTCCTCGAGCAAAATTCGCCTACTTGAAACAGGTATAAAGGAATAACAATAACATCAAAAGTGAAAAGTCATCAAAAAATAGTACCTATTTCTGCAAGTCCTTTGGATATGTTTAGTGCTATTTGGAATAATTAACTTTTCTGCGCCTGAGAATTGAAATATATATATATTGCTAAACTTTATTTCGTTTTTAAAATAGTGAAAACCTGATTTAATCTTGACCAACAATCGGGGAAAAGGATGTTGCTGAGTAACTGCTTAGGAAAAGTTACTAATATAGTAATTTGAAATTTCAACTGCTGATTTTCCTGTGATTCCATTTTGAAAATAATGTTTTGTGGTTCGATTTCTTTACTTAGATTATTCATATTTGCAATAAATTCTTTTTTTGGTAAAAAGAACACTCAACATAAGTACGTTTTGTGATAATTTCAAGAGTTCATTTTCTTTAAAAAAAATCACCTGTGTATCAGTATAAATACGATATTTGGAAAAAGAACAGTGATGAATCTTGGCAGTATCATAAAAGAATATTTCATCGCCCTCTTATATATTTTTGGAAATTGCTTTTGTAGTTGGTTTAATTGGTCCGATTTCTTTACTGAGATTACTTATATGTCCTACTTACTATTTCTCCTACTCAATATTTGCTGTCAATTTACTTCATAAAAGGAAGATTTATTATAACTCATGTTTTATAATGATACTGAGAATTCATCCTCTTCAAAATCAGTCGTATAAAGTCAGTATTAACACCATTATATTTACTAAAAAAATAATGAGCATAGAAATAACATAAAGGGATTTTTCATTGAACTCTTATAAATCTCAGAAATTATTTTTGTACTTGAAAATCGATTGGGATTTTACTGCAAGTTTTGGAATCAACTGATTATTCCTTTAATGATAACGCATCAGCCGGTAATGTAGGTTAACCTTTTGCACTTGGAATAGTAATTCGATTCATAATTATTCCATATACAAGGGCTTGTTTATTGCACCAAATTTGTGAGTGTGTCAGTTTAAAATCGAATTTCTCCGACTTTTTACCATTCTGTAGGTATTTTCAATAATTAAGATTGAAAAATAAATAAATAAAACGTCAAAAGGATGCACCGTCCTGAATGCTGCCCGAGAGGCACTATCGAGTGCAAAGGGTTGATTTTGTGTGTGTGTGTGTGTGTGAAAAATATTTTGAATAATTTAATTCAGTTGAAGCTAAATTCAAAGCGAATTTCGTTTATGGATTAGAAAATGCTTCAATTATTAATGCTTTCAGCAATTGTTCGATCAAAAAACAATCAAAAAGTGGATTATTAATTCAGCTGAAGCAAAATGCAAGGTGAATTTCATATATGGTTTAGAAATGCTTTAACAACTGATACTTTCAACAATTGTTCTGATAAACACTATCAAACAGTGGATTATTAATTCAACTGAAGCAAAATGCAAGATGAATTTCATATATGGTTTAGAAAATGCTTCAACTATTAATGCTTTCATCAATTGTTCTATTAAAAACTATCAAATAGTGGATTATTAATACATCTGACGAAAAATGTAAAGCGAATTTTGTATATGGATTAGAAAAGGCTTCAACTACTGATACTTTCAATGATTGTTCTGTTAAACACTATCAAACAGTGGATTACTAATTCAGCTGAGGCAAAATGCAAAGTGAATTTCGAATATGCATTGAAAATGCTTTAACAACTGATACTTCAACAATTGTTCTGTTAAACTCTATCAAACAGTGTATTATTAATTCAACTGAAACAAAATGCAAAGCGAATTTCATATATGGATTAGAAATGCCTTAACAACTGATACTTTCAACAATTGTTCTCTTAAACACTATCAAACAATGGATTATTAATTCAACTGTAGCAAATGCAAAGTCAGTTTCGTATATTTATTAGAAATGCTTTAACAACTGATACTTTCAACAATTGTTCTGATAAACACTATCAAACAGTGAATTATTAATTCAGCTGAAGCAAAATGCAAAGCGAATTTCAGATATTTTTATTCAAGCTTTGAAATATATTTCATTCCATGAATATTTCAGAATTCATAGATTTCATACTATATACTATTGACGAAAGATGTATTTTAAAAAATCTTTTCAATGGATGATATTTACTGCAGTCCTAAAGTTAAACACAATTAATCTGTGAATTAATAATTCATTTAATAAAGAAAAACTTCGTGAATATCGTACTTATCATCCATATTTTATCTCGAGATATTTCTTTGATCTTAAAATCTTTCATCGCCATCATTGTCTCAATTCCCATGTGAATTGCTTCCAATCAGGCAATAAATTCTTTCCAAAGACGTTTTATAAACTTTGATGAAAGAATTGATTCTGGAATTCAAGGTATGTTTTCTGTATTATTAATGTTGAGTTCGCCTACTTTTTTTACAGTCAAAGCATTCTTTATTTTTTCTCAGTGTTATTTTGTATCAGTTTTTGTTGTTTGGATCTTATTTTATCGGATGCAGTTTTCTTTAAATTGATATCTATTTATTTGTATTGTAAATTTGATTAGTGATGTATTTTTTTCAAATATGTTTTCTTCTTATGTTTCTCAATGTGCAGTTATTTCATAAAAGTTTATTTTATTGATTATCACGTTTTTATCGTTTAAGACGACCAGGGACCTTTAAAATGACTTTTTGCTATTTTCACCTTAGCAATTTGAAATTTTACAGGCATTAAGAGTAACACTATAAGATATGATACACAAAATTTTAAAGCATTATATTAATTTATTTATTAGTTAGGGAGGGGGTTAATATAATATTAGTGATAAATATTGTTAACGAAAAATGTTCCAGGCGCTCCAAATTTATTCGAAAGCGCTCCAATTTTTATTATTACTTGCTCTAAGCCTTTTCAAACAAAAGTTGGGATTGATCTTGAAGCTGGAGTTGAAATGTCAAAATTGACCTATGTAAATAGCTCAAAACTACTTAAACTTTTTTTTTCAAAAATCAGTAGTTTTAATTTACTATATTGGTTTTTCCTGAATACTTTGAAATACTGCAAATATAAACGAGAAATATAAAGATTTTCTTCTAAAATGGTCTAATTTCTTTTCACTTAATTTATAATTTTTTCTCTGCTTGAAACTCTATGATTTCCATTAATCTATGGACTAGATATTATTTTTATAATCCAAATTTTGTATAGTGAATCTCTCTAATTATTAGTTGTTCCTCTGAATGTCTAAATATTTTAATAAACTTCACGAATCAATGCGACAAATATTGTTGCGGTTTATCGATATTATTAACTTTCGATCAAAAAAGAAATTTTTAAAAAGTAATAACAATCTCTTTGATTTATGAATTCAAAACTATTGTAGCCAACTTGAAAAAAAAAACGATTTTACATTATTTCTCTAAAAATTGCGATGTCTTAAAAAAATAGTTCTAAACTCTTTTTATTTGCTTTAATAGAATTAATAATGATAGTTTTTTATATTGATATTTTCAAATAGAACATGATACCTATGAATTTAGTTTTGAGTTATATGAAAACTGTGTATTAACAATTCTCCTGATATATATGTATACTCATTTCTAGAAAAACAAAAACGCACAATGAATGAAGGAATAACAATTTTTTGAAAAATAAGAATATATAGTGTAATTCTAAAATCATTTATTAAAATATATAGCAATGAATCTGACTTTAAATAAATAAAAAAAACTTATGGCTGAAAGATCAATTTATCTAGAAGCATCAGCGCTGTTTTATGCAAAGATATTATCGTCCGTAATTCAAAATTGTTATCAATAGTCTACTCAATCTAACATAAACACTATCAGTTTCCGAATTTCAATTAGGAGGTACGTTTATAAACAGGAAATGACGTTTGTGTCAATTTTGATGAACAGCAAAACACCTGCCGTGCTCATTAATGGCGAGTGCATTGCTCTTACGGCACCGGGTCCCCTGTCAAACTAGTTTTTCCGCCATTCTGGGGAGGGAACAAAGAAATTTTCTTGCCGCACACTTACTGTTGCTTGTCCCGGCTAGCTCAGCATATTCTTGCCGGTATTTGCATGGACAGATGAGTCATGGCAATTATTTTGCCATGACTTTCCTGTCTTCTCTTGAATACTTAAATATGCATTACTCTTTTTTAGAAATTGGAAACATAACACTGGTCATAAATGTCATATTATTAAAGAAATACATAAATCTTATTCAAAATAATGGTTAATATAAATAGAATTTAAGATAGAAGAAAATTAAAGAGCTATGTAATGTATTAAATATATTTTTATATGCATTTAAATTTATGAAATATAAATTGTTCCAAATTTAGTAAAATTGTTTAAAGAATGCTTATAAAATAGTATTGTATCTTGGAACTGTCATAAAGTTTGAATGCTTTTGTTGTACCGTAATTCTTCTGTGTCTTTTCTTTCTTTCTATATTTTGACTTTCTTTTCGCATTTATGTCATCTTAAGTTAGGTGTGTGTTTTTTTTAATTTTATGTTAATTTGATTAACTTGCAGACTTGCAACAAATTTCCTGAAATTTTTTCTTTCCGTTATTGCTTAAATGGTAGATCTATTTTCTGTTGTTAAAAAACTAAAGTTAATATTTTAAAGTTTCAAAACTAAATCTTTTGTAGATTTTACTTAAGTATTATAAATGTTAAACATTCAAAAAATGAATCAATGGAAAAGTATTTATTAAAAATAGTTCAACGGACAAAGCATTAAATATGAAATAATAATCATTTAGACATTCAGATAGAAAATTCTAGGGTTAAAACCTAAAACAATTTTCTTGATGTTCTTTACAAAGTTGAATCATTTTAGTTTGTATTTAATATTTTCATTTTCCTTTCTTGGAACCATTTAATGTTAATTTGGATATTTTAGTTTTACATACATTACTTAAATTAATCTTTATAAATGAAAACGTAACAAGCGTTTATTCTTTAAAATTTTGAAAGAAAAAGTCTTCGGTTAATAGAAAAACCAGAAATGTTTCAAATTGCGGCTATATTAATTTTAACCACGAGCGTACTTAATTACCATTTCTGAATAAAAATCACTTTTGGGTCTTTAGTTAGATCTTAATTTGTCAAATGTTAGTACAAAAAATAGTTGCCTTTTTTATCAGACGTCTTAATCGAATGGTGTACTCAATGATTTGCCATGCTTTCCATTTAGATATTTTCTTGACTACTGGTATATTGGTTAATTGTTAGGTGTAAAAAATAACGCAATTAATTATTTAATACAATTTTAAGTATTTTTTTGTTTCTTGTTCTTCATAAATATTGTTCTATTAGAAATATTGATTCTATTATTAGATAAAATTAGAAGATTATGAATGATATATATGATCATACTGGATATTTATTCGTTTATCGAATAAAAGGCTTATACTTAATTTAATTGCGCATTTTTTTCTTTGAACAGTTATTAAAAAATGTCATTTTACTATTCTGATTTTATGTTGTAGTGTCATAAGAAATTTTTATATTTCAAATCACTTACAGTGACATTTTTGGTTTGTTTAGAAATATTTGTATGCATGTAGAAATAATTTTTTTGTAAAAACAACGAAAATATAAAATTTTAGAACAATATAAATTTAAACTAACTTTTTAAACGAAAAATATGAAATAAAAAAAGAACCAAACGATTTTTTTTATCGTGAAATTCAGGAAGTTGCATTAATTCTTTAAAGTAACACTAGACCCTATTAAGATTTTAAATATAATTTATACTTAATAAAATATTATTATTAAGAATAAATCTAAATGCAAAAAAAACTTCATCCGATTTGATTCAGTAGCATTTAGTTTATTCATAAATCTCAATTCCGCTTTTATAAAACGAAATTCCTCTTAATTTTTATTTAAAATTATATTCTTCAAAAACTGCGTCTTGTATAAAGTTAATATGTATAGAATCTCTTCATATATATTTTATTAAAATATTTCTACATATAAAAAAATCTCTTCATATGTATATAATTCCATAAACATTATTTCCGGATAAATTTTTACATTACACGAACGCGTATTGCAATAGTTAAATGCAAATAAAAAAAAATTGATGAATCTTTACTATACGCACTACTCTGTGTTCCAAAAAACACCTTTTTGGAACTATGTTTTTCTATCTGTTAATATGTACTTATAAAATGTTCTGAAATAAGCGAACGAAATTTGGTTTATGGTTTCAAGTCCAATTTGTAGGTTTTTATCAAGTTTTTAATGAATTCCATTCTAAAGAAATCTATCTGTCTGATTGCCCAAATTTAAATTAATACGATAATTACAAACTGAAAACAACAAAATTTAGTGCGGAGATTTACCTTCTAAAGTATAAAATTTTATCAAATTAGGAGCCAAATATATCCGTGAGTTGATCATCTATCAGTTTGTTCTTTTGCATGCTAATAATCCAGATAATTCAAGTATATATGATTTCAGTAATTGAAATTCAGTTAATAGTTTTAGCAAAATGTAAATTTACATCAGATTTAGAAACACATCTATCGAAAGGATAATTGTCAATCCGTCTGAACTTTTAAAAGTAAATGAATGTGGTAATTCAAAGATGCAGTGATTTTTATGCATATGAATTTTCGTATAAGATCTTGTAATTTCATTTAAATTCAAAACAAACTGTGTGAATTTCAATTTTAGTTTTATGTTTGAAATTGTCGGGAAAAGGGCTTCAAAAAATTACTTGAATTTTAACAGCGTTTCAACATTTAATCGACAAGAAAGATTGCAATCTCTTAAGTTCTTTGGTAACTATAGTTTACTAATAGCATGCACTAATTAATGATACGCTAATGCCTTTATTATTGAATATGCGATAACGTTTTGAGATACCAATCTCTCTGATTAAATCTAATCTAACATGGAAAAATTGTAATTTATATTTACTTGATAAATAACGAGAACTGAAGACAATAATATCAATATTTAGATAACATGCCAATAAATTTAAACTATAAAATCTGTTCAAAATTGCATATTTTAATCAATAAAATCAAAACTTGTAGCATATGATGAAGCATCCTGTTTCCAAATTTAAATTTATGAAGCATTCAACTGATTCGTTAAAAATAAATTTTAGCCTAGAAGTTCATTCTTTCACCATTCATTCATTATTTATTATGTTTCAAAGTCGTTTGCTCAAACGATTTCCTCAAATTCAGCCCTCTAGCTGTCATCTTGTTATTGATAGTTAATTTGGAATAACAAAAGGTTACATATGTTAGGATTTTAAATCTGCAGATGTTTTGACTTTCATTTACAAACCTCTTGCAGTATTTACAGCCCTTTTTGAAATGAATTATTTGAAAAGATTCATTCCTTTTAATGAACCCAGCATTATTTGTAAAACTCTTCTGCTATTGAAAAATTATTATTGACAATGATTTCACTCAACATTAAAATAATAAATTATTTAAGATCTCCCAACCCTTTTTTTTGTTGTTGACTCGCACTAAAATAGAAGTCATTTTTAAAGCTTCCCAGATGATATATAAGAACATGTCTTAGCGAAATAGGTAATATCAAGAATAGTCGTCCGAAAATTTATTCAGATACAAATATGATTAACACTTTAAGATTTATATTAAAAATATTAAAACCATGCGTTGTAAAATAAATATTGTCTTAAAATCCCTCAAGATATTAAAATACATACGCCATTGCAGTATTTCTCTTAAATTTAAGGTATGATTAAAAGTATAATATTATTACCACAGATTTGAACGCGGAATTGCAAAGCCATACATTTTTATGCTAAATCTGCGTTATTGTTGCTATTAACTTTAAAGAATTTACATATTTGGAAAATTAAGGATATGCTCAATACATACTTAAACATATTTGGCACATATAATTCCTTGTAATATGACTTGCACTACACTGAAATTAGTTATGACATTTAATGACCTTTGATGAATTTCATATAGTGAAATTAGCTCGACTTAATACAAGTTGCAATATCTCAAGATTTCAATATATAGATTGCAATAACTTAATACAAAGTCAATTTCATGAATTTCATCAATTAGGTCAAGTACATTAATAAGACTAGACATCTTGGGTTATCAAATGAGTATTCTCTAAATACCAGCTGTTCTCTAATATTAAATTCAAAATTCTCTAATTCAAAATTCTCTAAATACCAGCTGTTTTTATTTATGAGCTGTAATACCAGTTTTACAAATACATGTTTTTATTTCTTTTATTTAAAATGGCAGTTTTTTTTCAAGAATAGACAATTTGATTTATTTAAATTTATTTGGAATCTCGAAATTCGAATGTTTTTAAGGATATTTGGTTATCCCAAAAGTTGGAATAAAGGCCCTAAGATAAATTTTATCAATTTTTACTTTCTTTAATGCTCTGAAAACTTAGTAAATGATAAATAAATTTAAATACAATTCTCTCGATTAATTGGAAGTAAATTAAAAGATAACAATAAATTTGATTTTAACGATAAATAAATAAATTATCTCATTTATAGAAGGAAGTAAAGGAACAATGCTATCATGTCTGTTGCTAATATCTGCCTTTCTCATTGAGCTTAGTTTGATTGTAAACCCTAAAAAATAGTACTTTTATAACTTTTTGTATATCATGAAATTTTAATGATTTTGGAAACATCAGTTTTACAAAATAATAATAATAATCTGATATATTTTGAGAGGTTTATAAATTATTCTGAAGTAATTGATTTTATTGCCAGTATAAATCATCTTTCCGAAAAAAATTCGGAATACATTTTTAATCAATTAACTGTTTTGACCTTTTCGGAAAAGGAGTATCTAAATAGCGTCTCAAAAAGTTAGCGATGACGAAATATAATTGTCAAACACAGAGTATGCGTAATTTGAATCTGTATCTTAATGAAATGGTTTTTATTTTATTTTTAATAATAACATTTATTTATTTCCTTAAACTCACATTCATTTTTTCCATATGAACGAAAATAAATTAACAAATTAATTTATTATTTATATTTGCTGTTAAGGAATTGTATTGAGCAAAGCATGGTACAACGGGTAATAATCTTCTATTTATTACTTTTATTTAGACTTAACCTCAAAACATTTAAAACGTCTTGAAATTTACGAATATGTTTGAATTTTTATTGAAATTGCAAATCAAACTGTAAATTTCCATTACTTGTTATTCCTTGTTGCACTTTTTCAATGACGAGTATACTCGTCAAAAGCAATTACTTGTTAATTCTGTGCTTGCATGTGATCGTAAATGCTACTGAATTACAATTCAAACTGTAAATTGTCATTACTTATTATTCCTTGTTGCACTTTTTCAATGACGAGTATACTCGTCAAAAGTAATTACTTGTTAATTCTGTGCTCGCATGTGATCGTAAATGCTGGATAATAATGCTGGAATCGTAAATGCCACTTAATATATCCTTAAACTCTACTGTATTTTAAATGTTTATAGAAATTTTTAAATTTATATTCTTTAGTACCTTTATATCTTATCTTAAGTAATTATTTTTCTTTTATATTTAAAAAATTAATACAGAGAGAAAAAACATACTCTCAACCTGGACAAATGCCTTCAGAAATAAATACATATTTCGCTAACTCCATCATTGAATCTTGTCCATTTTCGTTTAAATCTCTGCAACAAAGAGGCATCCTAACTGTTGTTGTTTTTCCGCTACTTTTCCACGCGTTTTGTTTGCTTGAGGAAACAGGTCCCAGTGATAATCTTCAGTTCCATTCTGCTCCGTAGTAGACCGTCTGGATCGTGTCCAGACGTGTTGGCAGTCAAACGATGTCGTCACGTGCCTTTCAGTTATTTAATATCAGTCACACACAATGTGCGAAGAAATCTTCAAAAGAATGCCGGGAATAATCTTGGGATGACCTTCACATCTGATAAACTCTGGAAATTGGTAAACTTGTGTCAAATTCACGATTATAACTCTGGAATCTTTAATATTTCTTTCATAACAAGTTTATTGTTATTAAATTTTTAATTTCAATAATATAGAACGGTAAAATAATATCGTTTGCACTTAGATTTGAATAATTTGTGAATTCTTTTACATAGTTGGAAGAATCATTGCTAGTATGAGTTTAAATTCCAAATCATGTTTCAGTGGTTATAATTTTGAATAATCCGTGATGGTCAAATAATAGTTAGAAACAGTAGTTTCAAAATTTCAAGATTGAGTATAAATTCTGCTAATTCAAGACTGAATTTCAAAGTCATGTTTAAATAATTATAATTTGAATTATGCATAAAATTTATGATAATGGTCAAAATCTTAAGCAATTGAAAAAAAGCGATAATAAGTCGAAGCACTGCTAATTTAACGCTGAATTTCAAAGTCATGTTTAAACAATCATCATTTGGCTAATGAATCAAATTTGTAATAATAATCAAAATCATAAGCAGTTGAAAAAATGCGATGATAAGTCGAAGCACTTCTAATTTAAGGTTGAATTTCAAAGTCATGTTTAAATAACCATCATTTGAATAATGCATAAAATTTGTAATAATCTTCTAAATCATACGCAATTGAAAAAAAAGCGATGATAAGTCGAAGCACTGCTAATTTAAGGCTGAATTTCAAAGTCATGTTTAAATAACCATAATTTGAATAATGCATAAAATTTGTGATAATGGTCAAAATCATAAGCAATTGAAAAAAAGCGATGATAAGTCGTAGCACTGCTGATTTAAGGCTGAATTTCAGAGTCATGTTTAAATAAGCAGCATTTGAGTAATATCGTGCATAAAATTCATAGCAATAGCCAAATAATCAATAGAGGCTCCATAGAGTGATGATTTGTTAAAACACTGTTATTTCAAGCTTGAATTTTAAATCCTGTTTCAACAATCGTGGTTTGAAAATGCATAAATTTTGCGATAAGGATCTATTAATGAAATTCAAAACATATGTATGCTTAAGTTCTCAATAATTTATATCAAATGATTTTAGTGGGGCATTAAAAAAATATCTAAAATTATCTTGATACTGTAATTCTTTCTTGAAATGCTGAAAGATTTTGAATAAATAGAGATTTTAAACACGTTGAAAGTTATAATTCTGAATAAATTTTGCGTCTACGTTTTATTATAATTTAAAAGAATGTTTTAATTTTAACCTGTGGTTTAGGTTTTATTATTTTTATATTTATTTTAAATTTGGAACGTGTATTTGCAATCTTTCTTAATGTACAATGAAAGCGCCTGATTTTGAAAAATATTCTTAATATAAAGAATTACTTAAAAATTCTTTAATGTCTGACGATTGAAATTTTTAATTTTTTAATAACCTGTATTGCGGTTTGTTTTTATTTGGGGGGGGGAAGGGTTTCAAGTTTGAAATTTAATTATTAAATTCCATCGAAAATTCGCCGTGTAGATATGTTTGTTGCATGTCAAGGTCAAAAGCCTTCTGATTTTCGTGGTGTGGAATTTCGATAAATTTATGTCAGCTTAGCTGTCGTCTTGTATATTTGGACACATTTAATAATAACGATTCTATTATAAAGCAACCATCGTGTAATTTTTAAACTGATTATTGATTTAATTTTTTGAATATTTAAATGATGTGCATAAATTATGTACATAAAAAGATATTTCTAACAAAATTTCAAAAGCTTCGTTGGTTGTAAAACTCTAAATTGAGATAAATTTTTTGAAAAATTTAACGGTCTTTAAATATATTTTAAAATTATTAAGTTCTGCTCCTTCTATATTATTACTTCGAGAACGCAAAAAGATACTAAAATATTCCTCGATACTGATTCACGATATTTTTTCTAACTTTTAGATTTATAAAGATTAACTACTAATTTATCAACAAGTTTAAGATTGTTATATTTCATTATAACATTCAGTTTCGTTTTATACTAATTTTTTACTGTATTAAAATAACAATAAAAAAATCTTTTGCCGTTATCTTCGAAAAAAAGTCAGTTGAAATTTAATAAGGTTAAAGAATTCCAATGTTTCTAAAATTCTCATAATAATTTTACAAACAGAATTTCACATTATCGTTTTCATGATTTTACAGAGCAGTTTGATTCTTTGAAACTTCTGAAACAAACGATTTTTTATTGCATTAGTCTAAAATTCTTGATTCAAACCGTTTCTAAAGTTTAAGAAAATATTTTTAAAGACTATAAAAATGTACAATTTTTTTTTTATTATTTTGAATTGCGTGTTAAATATCTCCGTTGCTCTGTGTGCTTTATTTTCTCTGACTTTTAGCTATGAAAAAAAATCTAAGAAATAGAAATTTTTTAACTTATTTTTATCGGTTCTTATGATATTGAGGACAGATTAAAAATAAAATGTTCAATGGTTTTCTAAATAAAAAAAGGGAGTGTAAGGGTTTGAAAAGTCTATTTTATTTTAAAATTTTTTCTCAGAATTTCCAATATTTATTTTTTTAATCATTTTTGTATTATGAATGGCAACATTTATTATTATTTTTTTTTTTTGCTGCTGAATTGCTAATGCGAACTTTTATTTATCTCATATTTCGTATAAATTTCGTGTACTTAATTTCTTTTATTAAAAATATATTTTCAAATAGCCTAAAAATTTTGTAACGATGTTCTTTCTTTTGCAGCATTAGATTATTCATTCTTTAATATATATTTTTTTTTACCTGTATTGATTTTCTATAAAACTTTTCTGATTAAAAAGGCTTCGCGATTTTTCTTTTCAATCGTTTGTATTTTATAATGATAATTTTAAATTAATTAATTTCTTAAAATAAATTAAACTGTTTTATATATTACGATATTTACTTGAAATATATTAACAAAAAAGCTTTAAATAGTAATGATTTCTAGGTCAAACGATTTCAGCTAGAAATTCTGTATGAGAATCGAATGTCTTTTGATTTAAATTTAAAAAGGAATATTTAGTATATATTTCTAAAATGTTCAAAAAGATTTTCTAAATAGACACGAAAATGCTAACAAGAATAAATGTAGCTACTTTAGAATTTTTTAGATGAAATAATTTAAAGAGACTAAATATATAGTTTTAAAATAAGCTTACTGATTTAAAAAGAATTATAAATTAAACATTCACAAATATTTACAAAAAGCGTAGATGAAGTTTTTGCGTTAATAATGTTAGATATGTTTAACACAATCTTATTTTAGACTATTTAGCTTGAAATTTTAGCTATTAATTTGAGGTAAATTTTTGTTATAATCGTACTTGAAATAAATTTATTCGCGCTGAAGTTATATATGTTTGAATTTGAAAATACAAATTTCTTAAATGAAATAATTTTAGAAACATCATTTCGTCTGAGAACACTTAATGAAAAAATAGATCAGTAAATAAACAAAATACTAACAATTAAAAGTTACCTATTAGAATTTCCTTTATTTTTCAGTCATATATTCAATTACCCTTTGAGAAAAAATTTTATAGTACATAGTTTCTTTTGTTTTCTTTGTATTCTCAAACTTTATACATTTTTATTGGGATAAAAAAGCGTCAAGTTTACTTATATAATTATTTGAATATTCTGTTAGCTAAAATTTTATACCTCTTGTGATTTCACAGTTTTAAAAAGAGGTGAATAATAATTAATGATTGTGTTGAAATTAATTATTTTTCGTTTTCGTATCTCTTAGCTTTATTTTTTGTGCGAAAATCTTAAAATTTCTCAAAATAAAAACATGAAATTCTTGTTTTTTTAAATACGTTTTACTTGGGAAAAAGTAGAGGGAGAAATAGAGCAACCAGTTGACTAGATATTTTTATTGAACCACTTGTGACTGAACAAGATTAAGCATTAGATTTTTTTAAAATTTATAATCGTTTGGTT
>JAOUZG010007398.1:3079501-3100429 GCA_026289955.1 Argiope argentata | reverse complement strand
TAATTATATTTTCCTTATGAAATTTATGTAATTTAATAACCATGCAATTACAATATTGATATTTTAATTTTATGCAGATAGATAGTTCTGTTGAAAATAAATAAATATAAGGCTTAAGTTGTTTGTTCAATTTTCATGAATATAATTCAAATAATATATCTTTAAAAATTAATAATTAAATAAGAATGATAACATTAAATTCTATTTTGATGAATTCACAAAGAAAATATTGCTCTCATAAATTCTAGTTATTCTTTGAAAGCCCAATAATTCCCAAAGAAAATCATCCCCTTATTATTCTCCGACATTTTTGCGGAAAATTTTGAGTACCTTTGTCAATAATCAAATATGGTTATTTACTTTTTCCCTCAATGAATGGCCAATCAAAATCCACATTTCAGTAACCATGGTACCCAGCTACCAATCATTTTCATGAATTTTAATCCAATTCGAAAACTATTGTTCGGGGATTTGGTTTTTAATCCAATAAAAATGTCCCCATTGATTATCAGAAAATAAATTATGGATTGTATCGAAATTTTATTTTTTTTATTTCCATTCCTCTAATTCCATGAATTGAAGAAAAAAAAGGAAAGGAAATATCCTTTATATCTCTGTGCTCATCTCCTCAGCTTATATTGAAGAGGGAGAAGAAATATAATACTGTTCTTCGAATTATATTCTAGACTTAGAGTTAAGATTAAAATTTTCTCTTACGTTAGCTGCTTTAATCTAAAAATCTATTTACATTTCAAATTTCGATTAAGCTAAAGTCCCTTTTTATTACCATTTTCATTCCTCCCCTTTCTTTCTTTTCTGTGAATTTTCCACTTTAGCTTTTAAAGGGGGGAGGACCCCATCTTAAACACTCTTTTTTTCCACGAATCTCCGTGTTTTGCTGATTTTTTTTATCCACCTGGAAATTCCTAATGAAAAAATGGCATCTTCTTGCAGGCAGCAAATGAAGAAAAGGGAAGAAAAAAAAGAAATAAAAAAAATCGAATTACTGTGAAGAAATCTAAGTTCCTTAAATTCCACTAACCTTTTTTTTTCTATCTCTTTTCTTCAGTCAGTGGAACTGTACACGGAACAGTTCGGGTTTCTCTAGTCAATTTCCCTGTATCTTGTATTGCGCTCTCTCATTTCAACGCATTGAAATTGCAAGTACGGAAATGTGTTTTAGCAGATCTTTGCAATATTTCCGAAGCGATTGACTTCTATGAGGCATTTATAAAAAAATAAAATAGGATTTTACCCACTTTTTATTTCCGTCAACCTTCAGTCGGTGTTAGGTATACACAGTCCTTGTCGAAATTTATATTAAATCCTGTCGACTAGAAAATGTTGACGTCGAAATTCCGTTATATTTTTGGAAAAAAATTCGCATAAGATATTCCGAGTTATTTTGGAAAATAATTATTTTTCTGAATTCACTGAATTCACTTTCAGTAATGTCGGTAGAACTTTTATATTTTAATTTTTGTAAATGCATATGAGCGGAAAATCCTCATTAACTGCAATAGCATTCAAACTTATAAACATAAATTGTATTTTAAGTCTTACGGTAAATACAAAGGAGATTATAAAAGCATTATAGAAATCAATATATTCTATAAAAAAGATTTATTTATGTAACCCTTCAGCAGAAATTTGGATTTGAATTGAATTGTAAATGTGAAAGTTAAATGATAATAAGTGCGAATTATAGCGTCCTAGCAAAGAGGTAGCGTGTTTTCTTCGTGATCTGGGCGCCCCGGGTTCGAGTCCCGGTCTGACCATGGTAGTTTTACTTCTATGCTCTATCTGTGTGGTGTGTGAATGTGTCCCCCGTTAAAAAGGGCTTGTGAAAGTGAATGTGATGATGAAGTAGCAAAAGTCGTACTCTTGGCCCTAGTTGGCGCGACTACAAAACAAGAGACGCTGAATAGGCTTAAATTGCTGGCTACTTCAGCGAGATTGTCCATAACAAGTGCCATAAGAAACAACAACAATAAATGCCAAATGAGCACAAAATATTCATTACCTGTAACAAAATTCAAACAGAAATTAAGATTTGTTTAAAGGAAATGAGATGAAAGAGGTTATTATCAAAGATCAATGTATTTTATAAAATATTCTATAAAAAAGAATTATTAATATAAATGTTCAGTAAAAATGTTTTGAATTGAATAGTAAATGTAAATAAGAGCAAACGTTCGCTGCTGTATAAATGCGAATGAGCGCAAAAAGCTCATTACCTGTTACGGCATTCAAACAGAAATTACTATTTCTATAGGTAAAGGGAATGAGATGAAAGAGGTTATTATCAGAGATCAATGTATTCTATAAAATATTCTATAAAAAGAATTATTAATATAAATGTTTTGTAGAAGTAAGGTTTTGAATTTAATAATAAATGTAAGCAAGAGCAAACTTTAGCTGCTGTATAAATGCGAATGAGAGCAAAAAGTTCATTATCTGTTACAGCATTCAAACAGAAACTACGATTTCTGTAGGTAAAGGAAATGAGATGAAAAAGGTTATCATAAAAGATCAATGCGTTATATAAATATATTCTATAAGAAAAGAATTATTAATGTAAATCTTTAGTAGAAATAAAGCTTTGAATTGAATAATAAATGTAAATGAGAACAAAAGTCATCTGCTCTGTAAAGGCAGTGACAGCATTCAAACAGAAACTACGATTTCTGTAGGTAAAGGAAATGAGATGAAAGAGGTTATTATAAAAAATTAATGTATTCTATAAAATATTCTATAAAAAAGAATTATTAATATAAATGTTTAGTAGATGTAAAGTTTTGAATTGAATAATAAATGAAAACAAGAGCAAACTTTAGCTGCTGTATAAATGCGAATGAGCGCAAAAAGTTCATTACCTGTTATAGCATTCCAACAGAAATTATGGTTTGAATCACATGGTAGATGAAAATGAGATCAAATAGGTTATTATAAGAAATTCTAAGACATATTCCATAAAAGATAATTATTAATGTAAATCTTTTGCAGAAATCTGGCTTTCACAATAAATTTAACGGAGCGGTGAAACTTAATTGGTAACTAAATGTAAATGAGCGCAAATTTTTCATTAAACCTAGAGGAAGCGATTGTAATAACCTTAAAGCATAAATAATTGTATAATTTAGATGATTTTATGGTAATTTTAATCAAAACTTTTTTTATTAACAAATTTAGGTTGAGTAATTTTGAAAACCAAATTTTATTACTTTCTATTAACCTAAAATTAAATCCTAGATTTGAATCAATCCCGATTTTCATGGAGAATTTTTAATAATATAAAATTACGAACATTCTTTTATTAATTTATTTTGTAAAGTTAGACATTGTATGGAGTGATATTAGTTTTTAAATCTGTTTTTAAACACTTGAAATATATGTTAAAAAACAATTGATAATAAGAACCACAATACGTAAAATGTTGCAAATTCTTGAGTTTAAATTAAAAAAAGATTAAAATGAAATCTGCTATGCAAATTTCAATGCATCATGTCAGAACATCATTTCTTGAGCGACCAAGCACCACTTGCTCGTGCAAGTCAAACTATACTTTTATTTATTTTAATCGTTTCATCGAATGAGTCACTTCAGTATCGCAAACGATCCAAAAAACAAATTGTCTCCCATTGAGTGTTTAAAAAAATATCCCATTTCCTGTTTATTTCATTTCGTATAATCATATGCTCAAAATGACATTTTTTATGTTTTATTTGCTGTCGTCATTAATTTATTTTTTTTATCGGAACTTTTGTAAATGAGATGGCATCACGTTACTAAATCTGATTTTTTGAGATGCACGTGCGGAAAGTAAAATCTTTGTTTTTCGCTTACTAATTTTGTTGACGCCACAAAACCTTATTCCTAAAATTATATCATGTTCTGACATGAAAATAAGCAAAAATTTAGGATATAAGCTTTTATCGAAAATTTTCCGCTTGTGATATTTTTATACCATGATCGCTAGTGAATAAGTTGTTAATTATTTTCCTCTTGATAAATTATGTGAAAAATTAAGAGTAGAAAGAAACTATAACATGAATATATAAATTAAATTAACTTAAATATATACTTAATAACCTATGCTACCTATGTCGGTAAAATAAATTCATTCAAAATTAATTATAATACTCATTATTTTTATAACATATACCGTTGTTGTTGGATAAAAAAATTGTAGATTCGAAATTATCATAACAAAGCCTTGGATAGACAACAAAAACTTTATTAATGCCGTTAAATATAAATTTGAAGTTCTATTTGCCAATCCCATATATTTATAAACCATCACTTTAACCTAATTTTATAGATTTATTTTGAAGATTAAAATTGAATCTTTGATTTTGATTTTAATTATCGGTGCTAACAATCAGAGTGAGTTTCTAGAACTCTTTTGTTGCTAAAATTGTTTTCAACTTTCGTGAGATTCGTCTTTCTTTTTCATCTCTAAAACATTTTCACTTTGTCTTATCCAAAGGCTTAAATAGGATTTTCTTAATGCAGTCTAAGAAGTTTTTAATCCTAGTGTAGATTTTTGGATTAAGCTTTTGTGAGTCACTTGTTTCTTGTCGGTTCATGAGAGAAGTTTAAATGTGTTCGCCGCTTTGGACAATTTCTTTTTTTCCTTGTTCTAGAGGATTCATAGAAACGTGTCAACGATTTTATATTTTGATTTCATATATGCTAAAAGTATACTGGAAAATGCTTTATATCTTAAATTTTTCTACTTTAATAAATTTTTCTACTTTAATAATAACAGAAAAAACAGAAATAATTACTGTTTTTTCTGTTATCTTCTTTTACATAATGAAAAAATATCCCTAGTGTTGTTTTATAAAGAGACGTTAATATAACTAAAGCCAAACCAAATTAAAATTTACAGAAAGAATAATCGAATTAAACCTGAAATTATTACTTGTATATTGTGAAAATATTTACTATATTGTATGGCTCAGACATAATTCTTTCCTAGTTAAATTATGTGAAATAAGAAAAGAATATCTGAAAAGCTTTTAAGCAATTTTTTATATGTATGCTGAATAATTTTGCATGATTTTTTATATAATAATGAAAAGATTTAAGAACTTAATAACTGATTTTTTTATTTTTAGTACACCAAAGTTTTTGCATCGATTAATTGTAAAGATAATAGACTTAAATAAGCATATCTTTCAAAGTAGAAATTCTACAAATTTTACAATTATTCTTCTATTAAACTTACTATATACTATAATATTAATAACTAAAAACTATTTTTATTCGAGGTGTTATACAGAAAAGGAAAAATTGAGAGTTATTAAATTATTTCTTTGTTCTTGTATGATGAGTGGCAATCTTGCACAATCAATTTATTATTAATAAGAAATTATTATTATGATTATTATTATTAAAAAAATCAACGATATTATTTAAGGATTTCTTAGCTATACAAGTTGAATAGCGATTTCACTTTTTCGAATTTTATGCTGTAAAATCATTTCGGAAAACTTTTTTTCGAATCCAATGCAATTATGATTTTTTTTTTATTTTTTGTTATTAAACAATAAAATGTAGTGCTTTCTGTTCAGTTTTTAATCTTAACCTTTTGGAATTTTATTTATATGGCCTGAGAACAAATAATCTTACTTTAATTGTAAATGAAAAACTTTTTGAACGCATTTGTTTTAAATTTAGTAACTTTTAAAACAGTCATAGAATTAGGATACATAAAAGTAAACATCTTTTTGCAATTATCAAAACTAAGTTTGTGCGATTGTATGAATTAATGTTTCCTGCTGTATATATTATGATATTTATTTGTTTAGTAATAATATCTTCTGTAAATCTTCTTAACTACCACTATAGATTCAGTTTTGTTCTTTAACGTCTTTAAAAAATTTTGAGCAAAAACCTTTTTTGTTCAATAAAAGTCATTGAATGATGTCTATTTTCATGCATTAGTGATGTCTATTTTCATGCATTAAGGATGTCTATTTTCATGCATTAATGATGTCTATTTTAATGCAATAATGATGTCTATTTTCAATATTTCTTTAAATTATAACATTGGATGATTATTTAATTTTCTGAAAAGGGATTTAATAAAAATGGAATAGTAAATTATACTTTATAAATAATATTTATCGATATGAATACGCTATAAATATAGAGAAAAATAGATACACTGCCTCATGATTCAATATTTCCTTCACAAATACATTTATTTTTCGAATTTATACTTTTAAAAAATCATTCAGAATTTTTTTTTCTATTTAGCATTTCAAAATGGAACTTTACTAATAAAGTATATTTTAGGATAAATACGCTTTATAAATATTAATTGATAGATTTTTCACAAGTTGAAATTACTTTTCCTTCGGCGCATGCATTAAAGATTCTAATGCGGACGACGGAAGTCCGCAAAATGCAAAAGTCTTGCGCCGTCTTTTGTTCCGAAGATAATCGCTGAAATAAAGGTTGCTTTGACGATATCAGAAACTAAACGTACAATTAAAGTTGAAATTTAAAATTCTACCAAATATGAAATTGTGCGTTTATTTAAAGCCTAATGTATAAATGAAAGGTAATTATTTCAAATTATTGCATGATTCTAGTTATCTATTTTCCTAATTAATCATTCAGTATATTTTATGTCTTTTTTATACGCATTTAAATTGTGCAGTAAAGTAAAAAACTAAAATGCAGTGGAAAAAATTCTTTATTTTAAAATTTCAAAGTCTTAAAAATTGTTGGTGTTTCAAAGTATTAATTTTAGGTGAATAATTGTTTATTTATGATGTATGAATACGAGTTATTTGATAAGTGATGTGCATGTGTTTATTGAAATTTCAAGTAAATTTATTGTTTAATGAGTTTTTGTATATCAAATTCAAGTTTGTTTTCGAGTAGTATGTAATAAAAATCTTTGTTTGAATTCATTTGTTAATTCTGGTTTTACAGTTATAAAACATATATGTATAATTTTATTGGAATGAATGTGGCTTTTTTCTTTAAGGTAGATAAATAATTTTTTCTTAAGTTTGATTTTTAATTTGTAGAAATATTTATATAATTTGTACTTGACAGAAGCTATTTATCCTTATGAATAAGGAGTTTATTATTTAGAGGAGCTAAGTTATCCTTATAAATAAGGAATTTATTGATAACTTTAATATCTGCTTATCATAAAATATTGCATTATTTTCAAAAGTTTTGTGTATAATATAAAAGAAAGACTGAAACATTTTTTGTTGTTATTCTGCTTATTTTTTTAAGATTCTTTTTATTTTCCTTTTGTTTCGAAAATTCCTGTCATTCTTTAAACTTACGCTATGAGTTTTGTAAAATTGCCGAATCATTTTTAATATCCTTTAATTTGTATAAAATTTCTTTATATATTCTGAAAGAAATTAATTTTAGAGTGTTATTATAGTATGTTATTTTCGAATAAAATATTTTAGGAAAATTGATTGACTCGATTTTAAAAATTTCTAACTTTGCAATGGTATTTTGTACATTGTAATTTTTAAACGAAATCATATCTTTACATTCATTGAATTGAAATTAATCAGTTTTAGATAGTAAAATTTAAATATATTATTTATTTAACTTCTGGAATTTTCTTACCTTCTGTATCTTTCTCATATCGGTTTTTCTTATATTAGTTTTTGGTTATAAAATGTATATTATTTATTAAGTTTCTAGAAAATTCTTTCTTTCCATATCTTTCTGTGAGTGATTACTAAATTCATTTATAATAATATAATTTATTTTTTGTCAGAAATTTTTTAAATAATATCAATGGAATTGATTAAAGACATATTTTTGGAAGTGTTTATTATATGCAGTAAAAATGTTTTAACTTTAACTTGGAAAATTTTTCAAATGATATTCTGATTTAAAGAGACAAAATTAGGAATTTTTAAAATATTTACCATTGAATTATGAATCAAACGAAGGAATATGTAGAAAAATATTATGATGTTTGTATGTTAAAGAAATTATAATGACTGAATATAAATTATGAAATAAAGAGGATTATTAGATACATTTTTTATGTTAAAGATTGAAGATTGATAAACAGGTTTACTTTTCCTATGAGCTGTACTTTCAGCTCAGAATGATTCCATTTTTTTTTCCCAAAAGTGAAGTTTGTTTAAATAAATATATTAAATCATGCATGATTATTTTAATTATTAGTGCTTTTATAACAATTACGATAGCATATCTATTAGCAAAAGAATCCATAATATCGGAAGGTTGTAATTTTAAACAGATTGCTTATGTGTATCAAATACAATAATATTAAGATGTGATTCAACATTCTGTTTTTAATATTCAGCATAAATCATATTAGATTCGTAATTTTTTACATAAAAGAAATCATGAGCCATAAATACGATGACAGTTGAAAAAAATTAAGAATATTTATTGATCTATAAATATCATGGCTGAATCGGATTTAAGCATTGTTTCGCAGTCGGCGTAAATTTCTTAATAAAGTAAATTCATTTTGTGGTCTATTGTTCCTGATAACAATCCTATTTCATTTGGGTGGAAACGTGCTTTTTTAGAATAATTTTTAGTTCCAAGATGCAGCCCTAACGCCTATTAGTTCTATTATTTTTTTCTTCCATTGTTTTTTTAATATTATAAAGCTACCGACTAAGTTTCAAAACCGAAAATTCCATTCCATTCATAAGTCTTGAAGTAAAATCATGATTTCTCGAAAACTTTTTTTTGTGTGTCTATTAACGTAAAAGACAATGGTTTTTATATGTGATAAAAAATACAGCAAAATATATAGTAATGCATTTATACGAATCTGATTTACTTAATTAGACTTAAACTTTGTTATTTATAAATAAGTTTTGTGTCACTTCACAATGGAACAATAACGAATTAATGATATCTCACGAATTTCATTTCGAAACATGTTTCCTGCAGTGTGAATTTTTTATAATACCATGCCTTTATATTCAAAAGAAACTAATTTTTTTTCTTGATTTACAGCATTTTATACTTTTGTTCGTATTATTTAAAAAAAATTGTTCTCCTAATCACAAAATACGAAAAATAAAATTTTTAACCCCAATGCAACGTAAAATAAAGTTTTGGTTTTTGCAATTTGTATTTTTGATGCTAGGATTAAATATAGAGTGGTTATTTACAATAAGAACTTTTATGAATTTATTAAGTTTTTAAAAAAATATAGAAATAATAGACGCGCAGAGATGTTGAAATTGAAATAGAAGTAAATAAAAATATTTATCATTACACATTTAAAAATCGTTTGGATTATAATGAATATTCGCAGAAACTGAAAACGATTGATTAGAACTATTTTGAAATATCTTTTAGAAGCTCAGTGACCTTTGATGTTAATTTTTTTAACTTAAATTTAAATTAATGAATCATTCTATGTCGCTGAATTGTTTTCTCTTACATTTTTACAGATGTTTTTGTAATAATTTTTAAGATATTAATATTAGTTTTCCAGTTCTTACTTATTTATTTTCTGAAAACGAACACTTTTTTAAAATAGATTTACTTGACAAAAGTTTATTATTTAACACTGTAATAAAATTCAAATGTTACTTTTCTAGCGCCATTTTGTACTAGGGAATTGTTGTTAGAAGATTTCAATTCAAAAAGATTAAATATGTTTGTAAAAATTTTATATATATTGTTATTTATTTGAGAGAATCTTTAGAATTTTATGGAATTTAACTGAATTAGAATAAATGGAAAACAAGATTATTCTTAAGTTTCATTAAAAAATTATCAAAAGTCATGAAAAATATGAGTTTTATTTATTCTTTATTCTTGGAAGATTTATAATTATTTTTTATTTCATGACATATTTTTTTTTTTGGCTGTTTCTAGGTAATTTTATTGAAAATAATTTTTACTTGAGTAGAATGCTAGCAATAAGAAATTCTTAATTTTGTTATTGTATATCTTTCACCGAAATCAAAAAAGTTTTCTTCTAAAAAGAAACTACAATTTTCATTAATTTTTCTTTAATAAATATTTTAATTCGTCCAAATTCAAATAATTTTTGAAGAAAAGATAATATTTTGTGAACTGTTTATCTTATTCAAATTTTTAAATAATTGTAGGTATTGTTGCTTTGAATTTCCCTTAATATTTTGATATAAATTGGTACGTTAATGAGCGTATTTATATGATTATTAAAAGAATATCTAAAATATTTCCCAGAATTCTGTGATCATATTATGCTATAATACCTTTGAATCTGTTTCGTTGTTTTTTATAATTATTATATTTCTTTCTGTTTATTTTCTATCAAACTTAATTGCTAATATATGCATCAATCTTATAACTTTCAATATTTTCATTTCTTTCGATATTTTCGCAATTGATTTATTTTAACTGAATGAAAATGATTCTTTTTAATTTTACTTCCCATCAAATATTATTTAAGAAAATGCTTAGAAAGTTTTCAAAGTAGTTTTAAAATGATATGTAAATAATAAAATGTTATTAAATAATAAACAATGTCCTATTTTTATCATCTAATCTGCATGATACAATATGTTTGTTTAGTAAACTGCTATAAAATTATCATTGTCTTCTTGAAATTATATTTTTTGCAGCAATTTTTTTTAAAAGTTGGTTTCAAACTATTTCTATATATTTGTTAAAATACATAACTGAATGAGAGATTGTACCATTCTAAATATGGCAAGTAAATGAATTATTTTGCAGTAAAAAAACATCCAATTCTAATTTGATAAAAGTGGAACTGTATTTATTAACCAAAATTGTTTTCAAAATTGAATAAAATTGGATATCATGCAATGAATTAACATCAAGTTTAAAATTGATTCTCATGTTACTTTTCAAAAATATATCAAATGATTGTATATCATCTTAAAACGTTCATTGTTCGAAGAAATAATTTAATTCAGTAATAAAATTTTCGAAATTCATTTAAGACCCTATTCATGACTTGAAATAGGGAATGGTTCAGTATAAACGACCTTAAGGGTACAATGGACGATGAAAATGTAAAAAATCGATGAAATTTGCTATATTTTTATTTTGATCTTTTATGTATATTTAAACTGTAAGTTATCGTTTGGAAAAAAAATTATTTTGATATCTTAATTAGTTTGCTCAATATCAGCGTTTTGTTATTGTTATTAGGATGCCACGCCCACTTGTTTTCATTTGGACAGCTGCTGCAAAAAAAGTTATGTTTTCCTCCAAGCGCTCTAGTGTATCTAATTTTTAATTCTGACTTTATGCTGTTGTTTTTGCTTTGGCAGATGTTAAAAACTTCTACTTTTTCTTTCTTTTATTGTTTGTTTTGGTTTGTTTATTCGTTCGTCGTATATTTCATATTCGAATTGCTCGTTTTAATTTCTTTGAAATTAGATACAAAAGCAGTTCTATTCATGGTTAAAATTTAAATTTACTCTATTTTTAATTATCTTTTTTTGTTTTTCTAAATTTTGTTTTAAAAAGAATTTAATCAGTTTTCACTTCCAAAAGCCTAATAGGTCGTCCAAATAAAAGCAGACAAATTTTGAAAATGCTAAGATATGATGGACAAAGAAATCATTTGATTCATAACCAAGCAATTCTAATGACATTTTGGAAGTTTCTACCAAATGCAATAAACCTGAAATATTGAATTCATCATCTTAAAATTGTGTATAATATTTACATTGTTCTGTGCAAACACTTTAGCATTCTTTTTTGAAGAATATTCTTTGTCATGAATTTCAGGAAAAATTTCTTCAAATAATTTAAGCAAGTTTTTTTGTTTATTCTTCAAAAATGTGTCTATCCTGTGTTAAATATGGTAAAGAATTTGGTTCTGTATTTAGGGAGGAACTTTGAAGTGAACAACAAAGTTCTAAAGCCTTTCTTTTCTCGACAAAGAAAATATATCAAAATTTGATTGTGGATTTATTATAACTCAGAAAAAAAATAGTTAATCATATAAAATAAATTGTATCTTATAAGCATGTATCATATTGTCATCATATAATAACAATAAAATGAAAAAAAATTCAAAAAATCAGTACATGTCAAATTAGAAGAAAAACATGAGGATATAATTTATGCAGCAGGTGTATTTTGATTTGCTTCAAAATTTGTATGTTTATGGCTGCATATATAGATTAAAAATGTTATATGAATATAAATTAATCTTTGTGGCTTATTAAATGTTATTAAACAAGTCTAATTTTTATTTGAACTTTTTTTAATTGAAAAAAAGGAGTTGGTTTTGCTACACCAGAAGCATTTACTTTATATGTTTTGTGGATTCTTACAAATATATTATAAATCTATGTATGTAAATATTGCAAAAAATAAACAATTTTTTATATAATCATAAATATTTAACATATTTAAGTTGTTTCATTTATGTTTTTGGTCTGTAGAAACCATTGAAATGTATTTTTAGCTTTTTCTCAAAATGAAATTTTATGATGCTGTCCAAATTTTCAAATACTCCATGCGCATTATATTTTTAGTTACAACTCTGAAACTTTTATCTTATGGTGTATGAACATATGATAATATAATTTTGCATTTTAAGATAAATTATGTGGTTTATATTTTTTTATTGAAGATCTCAAGTAATGTTATTGCATTGATTTTTTAAAAATTTTGAAACAAAGTCAATAATGCCAAGTTTTAAAAGAAAAATCATACTTTGAATTAATTTAAACATGCAAAATATTTTGTAGAATTAAAAAATGTATCTGAAAACACTGAAATAGTTCATTTATGTTCTATTTTTATGCGCATGGAACAATTTGAAATTCTACAATATTTTCATTTTTTAAAAATATTTTTCTAACAAAATTAAAAAGTTATCAATAAATTTTGATGAAATTTGTATTGATGCATTAGATTGATAAAATGCATTTACCATGAAAATTTCAAAACAATACCTCAAAAATTGAGAAATTTTGGTTTCAACGTCCATTGTACCCTTAAGGAAACTGAAATATATAAATATTATCGTTTTCATTAGATCGTTTTAGTATAATGTTATTAACTAATTTTCAAACAATTATAATAATATTATTACAACCAAATGAGCTTTTGCAGCATCCATTGTTATTTTTGTCCATGCTTCTTGCTGTTTTTGATCATAAAAAATCTTCTTTTATCTACTTCAAAACCAGTAGACAAATGTATTATGCAAATTCAAAACATCCCAAGAATGTAAACCATGCATGAACTCTTAATTTTCCGTGCGAATGTGAAATAATGTGTGAATTCCTGCTCTTTCCCAAATAACTTAAGCATCCGCACATTCTTGTTGTATGTGGTATTCTTCTCTTTCCCCAGTAAATATAGAGTGGATAGGTTTTAAAGAAAAAAATAGAGAGTGTAGAGAAATGTTGTTTTGGTGTGTCCTTTTGTTTTTGTCTCTACCATCTGTAGAGTATCTCTCTACTCTTATCTGATAGATCTGGAGTTACAACTTAGGTATATTTTTCTCGCGTTTTCATCGTAGAAAAAAATATTCTTCTGTGAGTTTTATTTTGGGAAAAAGTATCACGTGTAACTTTTAGTTTTGTGCTTTTGTTTTTCTGTTGTTAGGCAACTAACACTGTTTCATTTCTTTTCTTTTGTTTTTCTTTAAGAAAATAAACGCCGTATGTATTTATTTCAGAAAATATACTTTGTAATTTTGATAGTTACTTATAAATTTAATACTTTATTTTCATTTATTTTTCCCTACGTAAAAATTAATGTTGAATTTTCTGTAGGATTTAATATATAAAACTTTCAAATTTAGTTCTACAATTTTTATAAGCTCATAACAAATCTAATTTGATTGAAGCATTTTTTATTGTTTTTTTAAGAAAGTAAATGCTGTGTGAATTTATTTCAGAAAATATAATTGGTAATTTTGATAGTTACTTATAAATTTAATACTTGATTTTCATTTATTTTTTCCTATGTAAAAATTGATGTTGGATTTTCTATGGGATTTAATATACAAAACTTTCAAATTTAGTTCTACAAATTTTATAAGCTTATAACAAATCTAATTTTATTGAAGCATTTTTTATTGTTTTTTAAGAAAGTAAATGCTGTATGAATTTATTTCAGAAAATATAATTTGTAACTTTGATAGCTACTTACAAATTTAATACTTTATTTTTATTTATTTTTTTCCTACGTAAAAATTTATGTTGGATTTTCTATAGGATTTAATATATAAAACTTTCAAATTTAGTTCTACAATTTTTATAAGCTCATAACAAATCTAATTTTATTGAAGCATTTTTTATTGTTTTTTTAAGAAAGTAAATGCTGTGTGAATTTATTTCAGAAAATATAATTGGTAATTTTGATAGTTACTTATAAATTTAATACTTGATTTTCATTTATTTTTTCCTGTGTAAAAATTGATGTTGGATTTTCTATGGAATTTAATATACAAAACTTTCAAATTTAGTTCTACAAATTTTATAAACTTATAACAAATCTAATTTTATTGAAGCATTTTTTATTGTTTTTTAAGAAAGTAAATGCTGTATGAATTTATTTCAGAAAATATAATTTGTAACTTTGATAGCTACTTACAAATTTAATACTTTATTTTTATTTATTTTTTTCCTACGTAAAAATTTATGTTGGATTTTCTATAGGATTTAATATATAAAACTTTCAAATTTAGTTCTACAAATTTTATAAGCTTATAACAAATCTAATTTTATTGAAGCATTTTTTATTGTTTTGTTTTTCTTTAAGAAAGTAAGTGCTGTTTGTATTTATTTCAGAAAATATGCTTTGTAATTTTGATTGCTACTTATAAATTTAATACTTGATTTTCCTTTATTTTTTCCTACGTAAAAATTGATGTTGGATTTTCTATAGAATTTAATATACAAAACTTTCACATTTAGCTCTACAAATTTTATGAGCTCATAACAAATCTAATTTTATTGAACCATTTTACTAAAAAAATTTTCTTTAACATCATTACAATTATTTTACATCTATTCCATACAATTTTGTTGTCAGCATTGTTATAGTTTTTTTAATATTAATTACGAATTCTTAGTATACAAAAATATAAGATTATTTGTAAGTGTTGCATAGATAAATGTCGATTGAAATAGTCCCAATTATGAAAAAAATTAATTTTAAAAAATCGACTACATGAATTGAAAGACTGATTAATTTTATTCTGTAATTATTATTTAATTCAAATAAAAAGCTTTTCCAATTTTTCAAGAATATGCTTGTCATACTCATTATAAATAAACAATCAATATATATATAATATTGCTTATTTAGAATGATACGTTAATAATTATTATGATTATTATATGTCCAATGACTATCATAACTTTGAAAGGAATCACGAATTTTAAATGACCAATCATGAACAAATAAAATGGAAAATATGATTACTCTGTTAGAATTTATATTTTTACTGAAATTTGTATGAATTTGTAAGCATATATTTCGTATAATAATTACAGAAAATAATACCATATGCAAATAAATGTTAAAACGATTATTGTTATAATGCCTTCTATGGTTATTTAAAAATGTAAAATCTACCTCTTTGAAGAGTAAAGCTCTGATGATTATTAATTAATATTTGCAATTATTTTAAAATTATTTACTGAAATTATGTGCAAATGTGTGTATATGCAAGATATTAATAATCAAAAAACTAATTATATTCCATGTCTTGTTTTTTTCCATTGTTATGATATATCTAATATAAAGGATCTTGTATGATTGTCATTGTTTTATTTCAAATGCTAAATATTATATCGTTTTAAGTTATATTTTCTTTGTCAATTTTCAATTTATTTTGGATATAGGATTTTTAATTTATTCTCATTAAAATTAAATATATGAATAATTCTTAATTTTTTGACGAAGTAGATTAATTTTTCTTGTCTATGAAGTTTTGTGAAGAACGTCGTTAATACGTTATTTCAATTCAAATAGAATACTTGGAAATATGCATAAAAACATACTTAATTTAAAATACAATATTTACAAATAAATTTATCTTTCTATGTATCAAAAGTAATGAAAAAATGATTTTCAATATATAAACTCTAAACAATATTTTAACTTTTGCGAGCTAATTTTCCTTTTGTGATTAAAGAAACTTTCTTAATTTTATGTTAATCATTTGCTTATGGGATTATAATGCATTTTTATACAATAATATTTAACTAAACAATAATAATAATATCTAGATGATTATATTTTTGAGCGACTTTCCATTTATCTTGTTATAGGAAATCTGAATTTTATTTATTTATTTGCATTCTATTATTTTCACTAAAATGTCGGATTTGCCATTAAATTTATGTGTGTCAATCTTTACTATTTTCTCTCTTCCATTTTCGCTTTATTTTACGAATGTAACTTCCAGATTCTATTTAATTTTAACTTAAAGACCTGATATTTCTGCGTGTGTGTGTTTTTACCGGTGTATCGGGTCATAACAGGTCATTACTCATCTTATTCATTAATTTCTACAAGTCTACCATCATCTATGGTATAACCTTCAGCAATAGGAGGATAATGACCTTCTATATAATGTCACTGCTTTAGTATTTCCGTATGAAACTTTGAATTAGAATCCACAATCAAGGAATTCAGAGAGAAGATTCGGAAAGTCTTGACATCCTTGAAGACATTGACCTAATAGACCATATCCTTTTTTATTATTAATTCTCTCGTACGTTATGTGTGAAAATCCTGATTCCGTAAGACATTTTGTTTGATGTGAATACCACTCCAACCCCTGTGTGGCCCCCTTCGCCAAAACTTCCGGCAGAACCCTGAACTTGCGGAACCTCCCCGTGGTATTTTTTGCACCTACCTGAAGAAACCGTTCACCCCGTACTTCCGCAGAAGGTGTCTTACGGGGCACGAGAAAAAATCGGGGAAGCCCCTATTGTGCGTGTAAAAAAAGCCTCCTTAGGGGTAAGGTGAATGTCCCAAAAGAAAAACTTAAGACGATCCCGTGTCCAGGATGTGGGTAGGTTGGGAATTTTTTTGTCAAGTTCTCGTTCACCCCAAGAATTCTTTAGTCTCTGTTTTCTTTGTGGTAAAAAATGCCCCAGTATGGTTCATTTGTGAAAAAAAACGGAACTTTTTTTTGAGTTCCTTGAAGAAAGACTATTTTTAGTGTTCTCGGTTGATGACCTCATATTCGGGTGGTGCAACGACCATTTTGGGGCTTGGTTTTCGAGGTGTGGTGTGGGGAAAAAGAAATCACTGGACAAAAGCAATGTTTGCACCTGTGGGAATTTCATGGTACAAAATAGATCAGAGATCTAGATTTTTCGGAGGTTCAGCCTGCATTTTATATATTTCAGAGTCGATGACCTGTACTATGATTTACTGTTCCTTTAAAATTTTTGAATAAAAAACACAGTTTTTGAAAATTAAATTTAAAATTCATTTATTAACATGTCAGAACATGATATTGATTTGGGAATGAGGTTTGTGGCTCAACAAAAATCCATAGAAGAAAAATTGAAATTTTATTATCTGCACGAGCCTTCCCAAAAATGAGCTTTTAATAACGCGTTGCCATCCCATTTACAAAAGCTCTGATTTAAAAAAAATAACTTCATTACTACAGCGAATAAAACCTAGAAAAATGTCATTTTGAGCACTTGATTATATGAAATGAAATAAATAGGAAATGTTTTATTTTTTTAAACAATAAGTGCGAGACAAAGTTTTTTGGATCGTTTGCACTACTAAAGTGACTCATTCAATGAAACAGTTAAAATGAATAAAAATATAATTTGACTTGCACGAGCGCGTGTTGCTTGGCCGCTCATGGAATGATGTTTTGACACGATATATTGAAATATGCATAGCAGATTTCATTTTAAACTTTATTTCTTATTCAGTTTTGCTAATCAATATGGTAATGATTATTTCAAAAAAGAGGAAATAATTTGTTCAAATTGAGGATAAATTTTAAGAATTAAAGTTTGCTCTTTAGTCACATCCTTTTTATCATTACTATTTATTCATATTTCTGTGTTGTATTGTTCCTTTTTCCTATTTTTGTGATTTTGCTCCTTATTCACGTAATGCAACCTACTCACAATTGTTTATGTTCTTTCATACGGCTCGTCAAAAAGTCTACCTTGTATTAATTCTCGTCCTGCAGGCATTTAATTATATTATTAAATGAACAATTAATATAAGGAGTCATTTATTATAGTTTTTAACCTATTTTAATAATAAATTTTTTCATTGATGTTGCTTATATAATTTTAATACTATTAAATATAACTGAACAGAATTTGTTTGTGGAACAAAAGTGACTTTATAAAATTTAAGACTTATAGAAAAACATTTTAAAAATTGATTGAAAGGAGGTCTTCTTATCTTAATTCTCACCTTGTAGGCATTTAATTATATTATATATTGGGAAAGTAATATAATGAAGCATTTATTATAATTTTTATTCTATTTTAATGATAAAAATCTTGTTGATGGTGTTTATATAATTTTAAAACTTATAGAAATAACTGAAAAGGATTTGTTTATAGAACAAAAGCAATTTTATAAAATCTAAGACTTGAAGAAAGTAATTTTTAAAATTTCTCGAAAGGAGTTAAATGCTTGAATATGAGGTGAAACATTAAAAGAATATTTCTGCATTTTACTTAAATTCAAATAATTTGTTTCCTAGCCCTTATGTTCTTTTAAAAAGTAAATTTTTGTTTAATTTTAAACTATATTACTTAATTTAATAGCTTTCCCAATAATCAAAATTTAGTTTTATGGTTATTTTTCTCCTTATATACTGAAATCTTGTAAGAATTATTGAAGTCTATTTCAAATATTTCATCTCATATATTTTGTTAAAGTTACAAATTATGCTGTACCATTTTATTAGAATTAGAACAAAATTGTTTAGGAATCTAAGATAGGGTTAAGGAACTAAAGCTAAGGTAGTCAGGTTTAAAATTTTTCAGCTAAATTTAATAATTATAAGCGTTTGTATTAATTTTAAATACGAATATTTACTGTTGTGCAGATATTTATTCCGTCTTGGTTTTATTTTAAGGTAATACAATATGAAAAAACTTAGAAATTGTACAAAATATATAATTACTTATTTTATTATTATATAAATTTATGGCAAAATATGTTTACATTCTATATAGATAATTGAATAAATGTGTCATTTTCACAACAAAATATTAATTGTATTACAAATTCATTGTTTAATCATATTAATGCTCTTTTTAAAGCTATCGATCATTATGACTCAATATTTATTTGTTCTTTTTTTTGTCATACTTTTAAATGTTAAATAAAATTCATTTCTTTCCATGAAAATTTGTTTCTGTATTTAAATCAGTTTCATTTTATTATAAAGTCGTTTATTTTAATTTCTTATTTGTGAGATTGCTCTAAACTATACTATAATTTTGTTGGTTTAATTGCATTTATAAGAAAAATTCATAATATTTTTTTCTTGTGATGGTACCTTTTAGTGCAGTTGCTTTACAAGCTTTGGAGGAAAATTAGTAAGATCTGAGCATATTTTTATAATGCAAATCAATCTAAGAAACTGCCGATATAATTCTGAAATTGGAATGATGATTAATGTTTTTGAAGTAATTACATTTCAACATTTACATTTTTCCAATTAATAGATTTGCATCTAAATACTTTATATACCTACCTTATATTATAATTATTCACTTCTTTCTATTATTTTTTACATCTGTCTCTTCGATATCGAGTCAGTTGCAACTGTTTTTGAAAAACAAATAGCTTGACATGCAATTCATACTTTTTAACTTTTATTAGAAATCACATTAATTAGTCTATTAATTAGAAGTTATACATTCCATTGAAATTGTACATTTTATATTATTTTATTGATATGCAAGTTTTTAAGTTTCATCAAATTTGAAAAAATCAAAATCATTAGTATATTTAATATTATGAAAAATATTTTTAAAGTTTCATTGAAGTTTGTACAAAATGAAACATAAATAAATACATAATTTATTTATATAAATAACCATATTTAAGGTTAAATTAAATTTAAATATGTCGTAATATTGTTATAACCGTCAATAGTTTTTTAATAAAGTGTTCTATTTTATAAAGATTAATAATTTATTTATGATAAAAATATTTGTACCTGATACTGTTCTAAATAGACTTTCTATATTTTAATACCTTTTTGAGTGTAAAGTATTTCAGTTTTTTAAAACTGAGTTATTTTAAAAGTGGTCTAAGAATTTGACGTCTATGGAAATTTTAGATTACGGAACTTTTGCGTGTGTTGTGCGGCTGAATATTTTCAGAGAAGCCGTGAGATACTTCGCTGAGCAGCATTGTTTTCTTATATTCTTTGCATATTTTCACCTTTCATTAATTTTAATTTATAAAGCTCCTATTAAAATACTATGAAACACCTTCCCTGACTGATATTAATTTATTGCAAATTATATATTTTATGTTTCATTAATTTTTATTTGTAATCTTGTAAAAAGTCCTAGATCTTCGTTCAGTAGCAGTATCTTCTTCTATTCTTTACATTGTTTTTTGTTTTATTAATTTGTAATTTGCGTATCGAAATGCCATGAGATGACTCTGAGCAAATTTTTTTCATTACAGTCTTTGTATTTTTTTTTTAGTTTTTGCTATATTTAATTTGCAATTTGCATAACTAAATATGATATACTTTCCCCCAGCAACATTATTTTCTTATATTATTTACATCATTTTATGTTTCATTAAATTGCAATATCCATATGGAAATGCCAAGAGACGTCTCTGAGCAACATTGTTACATTATAATCTTTATATATTTTTTAGTTTTCTCTAATTTTAATTTGGTATTTGCATAGCTAAATAGGATATATTTTCCACCAACAACATTATTTTCTTGTATTCTGTGCATTA
>JAOUZG010007398.1:3057059-3073795 GCA_026289955.1 Argiope argentata | reverse complement strand
AAAATCCTTGTTGGAAGTACTTCTTCAAAACAATTCTTTGATTTTTATTTTTCTGAAAAATGTGAGTAATATACTATGATGTTTTTAAGTTTATGTTCGTATCTATTTAATTTCTAACAAGTTTTGTAGAGTAATTTCTTTCTTTTTATTAATTTAATATTTCTTTTAACACTTGTATTACTTTATAAATTTCTCGTCTCTTTTTTGTAACACCTTTGGCCGAATATAATCTTTTTTTTTAATATTTCAACTGAAGGGGAAAGTATATATATTATTTAGCTCGTATAATGAAAAAAATAACTGGTGGTTTTAGTCGGACCATTTTGATTAGATATATGTTCAAAAGGCTTTTTTTTCATTCTGGAAAAATCCTGGAAGTAGAAAAAAAAAGGAAAGGAAAAAAAATCCTTGTTGGAAGTACTTCTTCAAAAGGAAACCGAAGCGATATCATACTCGAAGACGTGAGATGAAAGTTGCACTAGCAACTCACGGTTGCGCAACACCAGAATATCAAATCGTTATGACGTGTTAAAAGCCACCCAATCCCGCAGAAAACGAATGGGAGTTAGAAGAAAGGAAGGCGAGGAAAAGTTTTCTTGGTGGTTATTCTTCCTTTCTACTTGGAAGTATGTATACATCTCCTGATTTCCCCGATGAGTTGGCAATCTACAAAATGCAAAGGGTATCCTTTGCCTTGGAAACAATACCGGCAAAATATAAAGCAGCAGAAGTCAGCAAGCACACCACTTCTTTGCGCACGATCTTTGATTGGTGCTTTGGTGACGTGTAGCCGACAGAAGAGCACCTAACTCGTGGTGGTTTTCGTTATGGTGCATGAGCCAGGCGAGAATAACAAAAAGAAGAACCTGGGATGTGAGCCTACTTTTGATTGGAAGAGTGGCGTCCAACGTTATTCTTTCATACATGGTCAACAAGCCCCAGAGAGAGCAACTCAATCCTTTTGAATACCCTGATTTCAGTTGTTTTGCTTCTGAAATCAAGCCAACAACTGGGAATCTAGTGTGGGAGGGGGTTCTACAAAAGTTTTAAATTGGAGAGAGGAAATTAAAATTTTACTGCATTCTTTCTGCATCTTATTTTAATAGCGTTGCTCATACTAACACTCATATCCTCTAATAATGCATACATTTTGATTATTAAAAAATTCTGTATATATTATTATCAAAATTATATCCTAATTCATTAATGTTACTACAAACCTTCTTGTGAAAGTTAATAACTATAATAGTGCTCCATTTTTTCTAATTATCCGTCATTTTTCGATTTACTGTAACTTAATTTTCTCTTTCTTCACAATAACTGGCAGGTGTAATAAATAAATATCTTCTATAATTTTCAACAATAGAAGAAAAACATCCGTTTAAATATTTGATGTGATAAAGGAAAACTGTTGGTATTTCATTCCAACAATGAATTAATTATATCTATAATTAATTAAATTATTTCCTGAAATCTTAGATTCGTCTTGAAAAATTCAGTACCTATAATATCATTCCATTTTCTAATTATCCGTTGAATTTGCTCCATTGTAACTTCTTATTATTATTATTCATAAATTCTGTAGAAATAATAAATAAAATATTCTTCAACTTTCAACATTCGTAGATAAGTAATTTTGATTAGATAAGGAAAACTGTTTTAATTTTATTGCAAAAAGGAATTATATTGTTCATTGATTAAATTATTTTCTGACTCATCAATTTTCTATGAACCATCTTGAAAAGTTTAATACCTGTAACATTCTATTTCTAATTATCCGTTGAATTTGCTCCATTGTAACCTCTTATTATTATTATTCATAAATCCTGTAGAGATAATAAATAGAATATTCTATAACTTTCAACATTAATAGATAAGTAATTTTGATTAGATAAGGAAAACTGTTTTAATTTCATTCCATCAATGAATTAGTTATAATGTTAATTGATTAAATTATTTCCTGACATCAGTTTTTTACGAACTATCTTGAAAAGCTCAGTACCTATGATAACATTTCATTTTTTAATTATCCTTTAAACTTGCTCCATCGTCACTTCGTCTTCTTATTCGTCATAAAGCCTAGAGAGATAATAAATAGATTCTTCTTTAACTTTTAACATTAGTAGATATGTAATTTTGAGGAGATAAGGAAAACTGTTGGAATGTCATTCCAACAATGAATTAGTTATAATGTTAATTGATTAAATTATTTCCTGACTCGTCAGTTTTTTGCGAACCATCTTGAAAAGTTCAGTACCTATGATAACATTCCATTTTCTAATTATCCATTGAATTAGCCCCATCGTAACTTCGTCTTCTTATTCGTCATAAAGCCTGTAGAGATAATAAATAGAATCTTCTTTAACTTTCAACTTTATTAGATATACAAGTTTGATGAAACAAGGAAAACTGTTGGAATCTCATTGCATTCCATTGTTAATTAGTTAAGTTCTACAAAATTTTGGCCGAAAAATATTTTTAAAAATTGTTAACATTTAGGCAGAAAATGTTTTAGAAATAAAATCAGCATTAAAATCTTTAAAAACATTTTTTTTTTTGAATTTAAAAACGTGCACAAATCGTTTTTGTACAGTAATGTTTTCGAAAGTTACCGCAAAAGAGTGAAAATAATTTTGATAAATTTTTAATAATTAATTTTTTTAAAATCTATCCAGAGAGAATCTTTTTTATCTATAATCTGTATAGAATGTGGTGGCATTAGATAAAATGATACAGAATATGGAGTGGTAATATTTGCACATTCTTATTATTAGTAGAAATTAAATTTATCATACTTTAATTTAATAGATTCTAATTGCTTGATTTTCGTTGTCTTTGATTTGTAATAAATTATATTTATTATTCTTTGACATGAACATTTCAGTGTAAATTAGTCATTTACGAATTAATGCTGTAAGGGTGTAAAATTTTAAAATTTATTTGAGATTATGGAAATGACCGTCAGATATAAGTTACATAAATATTAATCTTCATTATGTTACCATGATCTATAATTTGAGATAGAAATTAATAATTTCTGTCTAGTTTTTTTATTTCTGAATTAGATACTACAAAATATAAAATTTAAATTCGTAGTTTTAAATTTAGATTCCTTGAAAGATTTTTAAAAAGGTATTTTTATTTAAAATTTTCCATTTTGAAATGATTAAATGTATACAATTTTTATTCTGGGAGTCTTAATTGAAAGTTTTGTTATTTATATGTCAAATAAGATCTGGAATTAAAATTTTGTCTTCTGTAATATATGCCGTTACGTTTATTTCATTCTTTTAAAAATAATCATTTTTTTGAAAGAAAAAAAACTCGACCTTATGAATTCATTGAATCTTTCGTATTCACGAGTTTTGCTTTAAATCAAAAATTCTGAAACGCATTAATTGATAAATTCTAATTTATTACATTAATTTTCTTGTTTCGGTTTCTTATTAATAGTTATCTAAATCTTTTAATGAGCTGTCCTTAGTAATATAATTAAAATTAGAATGTT
Source organism: Argiope argentata (assembly GCA_026289955.1). Taxonomy (NCBI): domain Eukaryota; kingdom Metazoa; phylum Arthropoda; class Arachnida; order Araneae; family Araneidae; genus Argiope; species Argiope argentata. The sequence goes on along the minus strand of JAOUZG010007398.1, from coordinate 3,070,287 downwards.
TTATCGTATTAATACAAATTTATTCTGTTAATATTATACAGTAAGCAGTATCTTTGGGTCAACCGTAAATTTCATTGAAATCATTCATCAAACGTTTCATCAGATTTGTAAAAACGATTCTTTAAAATAACGATTATGAAGTTTAAAACACTGCTCTAATTTATATTTAAACATTCTAAATATGTTTGCCTTTTTCATACCTATTAACTTCTGAATTACTAGAAGTTTAATGGGTAATGAATGAATTTTTGCTGCGATAAAATGATTGCCACAAGTTGTATATCCTTAAAATTATTATCAGTTATGGACATAATCAAATTCTTCATTTAATATCAATCGTTTTGTATAACTGTATTTGTAAATTTTAATAGTTAGTTCACTTTGAATTGTTATATCATATATGGTATTTTAAAAATCGTAATAGTTATAATAACAATGACTTCATCGATGCTGTTAAGCGTTGATTACCTTTTTGAAAGAAGCCTTATAAAGGTTTAATCACTACACCAATTATACGTTATCTATTTATTCGGTTAAATATATTTTTCATCAGTTATATTAGATTTGCATTTGATGATAATAAAACTGATTATTATCTTTTCAGTAAATGATTCAAAAATCTAAATGAATTTGCAAAATGTTATTTATCAAAATAGCTTACCTTCGACTTTATTTAGGTTTTATAAATCTAAGTAAATGAAAGAGCTTTTGTGCTACAATTTTTGAGCAAATAAATATATTTGAATGATGAAATACTGTCTCATTGGTTAATATAAGTTTACTATTTAATACAAAACAACATAATTTCAAATAAACCATTTATTTCACTTCATTATTATTATTATTATTATCATGAGATCATTAATAAGATATTTTTACTTATTTTCCAAGATGAGACATTTTTCTTCAAAAATCGTTTTCAATTCTGATACGCAAGCTATAAAAATATTTTCTGTCTAAGAAAGCGATATATTTCAAAAATCTTGTAATGTATTTTTTTTACGCATTTATAAATTTTATTTTAATATTTGCGTTTAATTGATGTATTTAAAGAAAATATTTTAATATTTTTATTTGTTTTGCGTTCATTTCCCATAATATTGGAGAAAAAATTGTGAATTTTTATTTTAATAAAATGTGAATAACATAGCAATTCTCCTCCTTATCAACAAATTTATTTTGCTAGTTAAAACTTGTCTAAATTGTAAATTATTTAAAAGTCTTGTTATTCACATGAATTTATTCAAGAAATTGAGATGCAGATTTTAGTTTTGAAACAAAGCCTTTTAATTGGTTCATAAGCCTGAACAAATTTTTTAGTTTTATTTTTCTCATAATTTTCGTGAAAACATTTAAATCTTTTTCGTACTTTTTTTAAACTTAATGATAGATGATTTTTAAAAAATTAATAATATTTTCTAAAATATTATAAAAAATTTTAATTATTGTTAGAACATGTTGGTTGTTAAATGCCCCAACACTTTTTGTAGTTAATAAAAACTATTAAAAGTGGTTGTTTGCGCTCTTATTTTTGTATCTCAGCACTTTTCAATGTATTACATTCAGCCTATATAATTATTTATAATTTCAACACTTTAGCGTTCCTAACCCAGTTTCTAATTATTTATAATTTTTGAAAGATCCAAGCAAAAATAAATGAACTGATTGAATTAATTAAGTTTATGAAATAATTTGCATTTCATCATGATTGCATAATACCTGGAAATAACTCGGTTGTTTAAAATGTTTATATATAAATTGTTTAGATATGTAACTTCCGAATTTTAAACATGGTTTTAAATTGTTCTTTAATTTCGACAACATCTTTATAATACCTTTAAAAAGTTTACAGATTGTAATTTATATATTGATTGTAAATTTTTACATAACTTTTAAACATTATTATTACTTTTCTACAAAATGCCCGAATTTTTTAAATGCTTGAATTTCAATTATATTGATTTAACTCAATACAAAACAGCTCTTGCTTTCTTATAACAATTTATGTGACTGTTATTGTTAAATTATTTGGTAGCAATAGAAAATTAATCTCTGTATTAATATACAAGTAATAATTATGATTTGTATTTATTGATTGCCGGCTTTTTGGCACAGAGGTAGTGCGTCTTCCTCGTGTTCTGGGAGTCCCAGTTTGGGCATGGTTGCTCTTCTGTGTGCTATCTGTGAGAGGTGTGAATGTGCCCCCTATAAAAAGAGGTTTCGCAAGCAAATGTGGTGGGTGTGTAGCTAAGTCGTACTCTTGGCCCTAGTTGACGCTACTTCAAAAACAAGAGACGCTCCTTTCGGCTTAAATCTGTTGCTGTATCAGCGGGAGGTTTGTCCAAAGATGCCAAGTGCCATAAGTAACAACAACAACATTTATTGATTAATTTGTATTTTTATTGTCTTATTGCATTATCTACTATAATAAATAACTACTTTTCAGCCGTAAAGGATATTATTTAATTCTTTACTTTTATGCATAAATTAGTAAGTATGCTTTCCCTGTATTTTCCAGTGTAGTTTGTTTGCACAGTATGTGTTATGATAATGTTTTATATATAAAATAATAATGCGGGCTTTTCCTTTAGAATATAGAAAAATTGTTTAAACACTTTAGAAATATTTTTATCCTCCCAGGAAGTGTTGCTTATAAATAACGCCGATAAATAAATTCACAAAAAAAAATTTACTCTGATTTTAACCGTAACTGAAACTGCAGACTTGTCCCACGTGAAACAACAACAAAAATAATTTTTTTACCCATACCCAGAACTTGTTTTCCTATCAGATGGTGTTTGGAGGCTGTTATGTCCTGAATGATTAGATTCCAAATTTTGAGAACCAGGGAACCGAACAGTTTCTTGCATAAGGGGAGGCTTAAAATCAAATTAATCTTTTTTCTACATATTTGTCATTTTTTCGATCCCAATATATTCACATCCTCCACTTCTCATATTCATAGGCCGAGCAGTTGTTTGCCGAAATAAATGCATTCGTTATAAGGATTCAGTAGAGCGAAAGTAGAGAGGCATTTATGTATTTTGATTAAAACCGGAGGCGGTCTTTTTTTTCTTCATCCTGGCTTCCTGATTGGTTCTTGGAATCTCCGTGTTCCATTTAATCTTGTTTACACTTAATAAACAGTAGCCCTGCTCCTGCTAAAAAGAAGGGCTTTTAGTCATCTGGTCCTTAGTCAGGTCTCCCTTTTTTTGTTGTGAAACTTTCAGGCATTTATTAAATCTAGAGAACTTTTCAGGGAGGAAGAAAACAGGAGGTCGGGGTAGGGTGGTAGTGAGTTGCATGACTCATGGAACATACCGTGCGAAAATTAATTCATTCCAAAGTTTTCTTTTGAGTTTCGTTTGCACCCCTTTCTCTCCCATCTCTGTTCTCATTGGTAAATATACTGTTGGGGGGTTGGGCCTCCCCCAAATTCAAGCAATAGCACGCTCTGTCCAATTTGCATAATTTCGTTAAAAAAAAGAAAGGGTAGAAGTTTGGAAGGGGGGAGTCGAAATACCAATCCCTATCGGTTGATCGATCATAAGCACCCTCCAAATTACGTCACATCACCTTAAACTATAACATCCCTTTTCAGTATGGTGGCCGTGATTTTTTTTTCGCACTCCTATCGAGGTAGAGAGAAAGGAAAAGCACAGCCTTGAGTGAAGAAGAAAAAAAATCTGAAATAAAAATCAATCAAACAAGCTAACAGCAAAAATCTGATGCCTGCAACTGTCTTAATGCCAAAATTAGGAAATGGGTTAGACAGAAGAAATGACTAGATGGGTGGGAGTCGGAGGGGGAGGGGGCTAAGATATAAGGACGAAAAGGCAGTGAAAAAAATCTTGAAGAGCCTTGCCCTGCAAAGAAAAAATATACAAAAACTTTCATATAAAGATAAATAAAAGCAAGGAAAAAACAAAAAAAGAGACGCAAGGGGGAAATGAGGTGGAAATCTAGAACATTCGAAGACTTAAAAAAAATCTTAAGGGGGGGGGCAAAGAATTTGTAGTAACGTAAAAGTACTTTGAAAGGAAGTAGGGGGGGGTCGCTACAGGAGAGAGAATGCATTTTCGGTGAAAGAACCACGCATTCAGCCAGTTAAAATGTGTCCAAGGAAACAAATTAGCCCTATTTCCCGATCTAGACCGAATGCTTCTTTTTTTTTTTCTTTTTTCTCTTTCTTTTTAATTTTTCCATCCCCATCCAGTGACACTCCGAAGGGACGGGGTTGAGGAGACTACCACCCCTACCTCTTCCTTCGACGTGATGCTGTCTTAAAAGAATGAGGATGGCATCACTCTCAGGTCCGAGTAGCCATCGTGCACCCTCCACCCCCACCCTTGGTATTGCCTGCTTGAGATCTGTAACGGACCCTCCCGTCGAAAGTGAGATTCGAAGCCTCCTCTCTTCTCCTACGAATTTTTTTTTTTCGTGGTGTTCTATCAAAGGGATCTTCTCAATACTTCGAAGTTCTCTTAGGTTCTAATATCAGCATTAGGTTGTCCAAATATCTGTAGAAACTCTTTGAATAAAATTATCACCTAAGTAAATTAAATAATGAGCTTAATTACTGTCTGAATTATTATCTAAATAAATATGAATTACGAATTGATTGAAGACGGGTTTTCACGGACATGTTGTGAAATCAGAAATGTTGCAATGAGAGAGTGCCCTCCTTGATCTTATTTTACTCCCATTTTATTTATTTGTTATTATTTTCGATGATATCTGAAACATAATATCCTTTTCTGAAAGCCAACTTCAAACGATAAAATAAGAATTATTATTATTAATAATAAATAATAATCAAGACATTAATAGATATAAAGATTAAAATGAAATCTGCTATGCATATTTCAATGTATCATGTCAGAATATCATTTCTTGAGAAGCCAAGCACCACGTGCTCGTGCAAGTTAAATTATATTTTAATTCTTTTTAATTGTTTAATAGAATTAATATTGCAAACGATCCAAAAGACTTTGTCTCGCGTTGATTTTTTTTAAAAATATCACATTTTCTATTTATTTCATTTCATATAATCGCGTGCTCAAAATGACATTTTTCTAGGTTTTATTTGCTATAGTCATTAACTTATTTTTTTAAAAAAATCAGATTTTTTGTAAAGAAAATGGCAGCACGTCATTAAAAACTGATTTCTTTAGATGTTCGTGCATTTTTGATGACGCCAAAACCCACATCCCAAAAACAACATCATTTTCTGACATGATAATAGTAGACCGAAATGATTTTTGTATATGTATGTCATTCAAAGTTATATGTGTTATACTTTTATATATGCTCTGGTTTTATATATACCACGCCAACACGTGCCTTCAGTCAAGATTATCATCTATCCCTGATAAGAGCAGCAAATTATTTTGAATGATTATGCATCTGATAAAAGCATATAACTTTATCTCAACCTGATAAGAGCAACAATTTTTTAAATGTTTGACGTGGTTATGTATCTGCAATATTTACGTGATATTAGCTATGATAGCTGTTAAAACTGTAGTATACAGCATCTTTAAATCAAAAATTCTAATCAGTCATTGAAATTTAAACAAACATTGGAAGTAATTGTTATTGTGTTAGCAAAAGTGATGCATTTTCGTGTATAGCAATCGTTTAATGTTAAATGTGAGACAAATACCAGGGACATTAAAATTTGAAACGATGTGTCTTATAACGAATAAAATAATGGCTTTCATATATAGTACGGTTGAGGAGATTAATCATTTATTATTAATAATAATAGCAGCAGTATTATATAGCAGTAGTATAATAATAGCACTAGTATTATATAATAATAGTATGTTATTAATATAAATCATGGTTATTATTTTTAATAATCAATTACCATATTTACCTCAATATATATATTTATCAGATAATTCGTAATAAAATGAAACAATAATGCCCTAGTGTCTTAGCTTTAATATAAATTTCAAGTTCCATTTAATTTTCACTTAATTTTCATATGTTTTCTTTTATAAAAATTAGCTGTGATATTCTATATTATAAGATCTATTTAATTTGTGTTATAGACAAACAATAAAAAATTATCACAATTGACTTCTTCGTGAAATTTTTTACCTCTACTTTTTATGAAGAATGTATGTCTATGTGTTGTCGCTGTACAGGTCAGATCTTATGATTTAGAGCGTACTAAATTTGGTAAAAATTTGCACTGAGAGTTGAAAAAAATCAACTTTGGATCTATTTTTTATTAGTTTTAAAACGCTATGTTTAAAGTATTTATATTAGCAAGTTTTATAGATGCAGAAATTGCTAAATAACTATGTAGGTGGAATGTAAAAAAAATTATAATCTTTTTATTTAATAGTTATACATAAAATATTTTCTAGTGATGCCTTGGGGTTCTAATTCCAAAGCATAACAGTGTTTTAATTACAGTTATTTTCATTACAGTAAATAACATTCAGCTGCATCTAGAATATAATATCTATATGTTCCATATTCGACTTCGTTATCAGTAATATAATTTATCTCCTATTAATATATTTGATCTAAAACCAAACTAAATATTTCGTATATCCAAAGATAAAAGTTCTTCAATTCAATTTTCTCAGATTTAAATCTTTCTGAATTTTAAATTAAATGATAAAATATGCAAATATATTCTCTCCAGATTATCTTTTTTTCTTGAATATATATTTTTAAATCATTAACAACGCTGTAATATGACTCTATATAACTTTAAAAAATATCAAATCAGACCAAATTCTTATTTCGTATTCTTATAACAGCAATAGCTTGTTATGCTTCTTCAATGTAATGTTTATTCCAAAGAGTTTAATTTAATCCTTTTTTCTGATTTTGCAAAATTTCCTTATTTATATCGAATTAAAGGTCCGCCTTTGAATTCGCTTTCGAGGCTTATAAATATGCATGCATTCCAGAAATATGGAATGGTTGTTTCCTGCGTATAGAAATATTGAATATTTTATGTTAATGTTAGTTCGAATCGTCTGCTATCTTGAACTCCAGTGGGAAAGGTTTCGCTATGTAATCTCTTTTTTTTTGTCTTTCATTTTCTTTTTCTGTATATCTGCTTTAATAAATTCTGCTGATTAGGAGAAACGTTCTTATTTCTTTGAATTTAGTTAAACATTTTGAATGAACCTAAATTTTTGCTGTATCGGAATACCAGTGGGCTTTTTCCAGATTCGTATTGTATTATTTTTCTGTAATGAAATGTACAGATTCAATATGATGAAATTACGATACTGTTTTAGCTTATCGCATATATTTTATGGGAAACATCTATCAACTTTTGCATGTAAGAAAAATATTTTCGTAATGGAAAATCTATTATACTTAAACTTTCTCATAACTCCAACTTTTTTTCTGTAGTATTATTTTCGGATTTCTCTTTTCTGAAGTATTATTTTCAGATTAATTCATTTAAAAATAATTAATTTAAACTAAATTAGCGATCTTTTAATATTATAAAAGGAATCTAATCCCGTTTCAAAAATTACTTAAGGTATCCGAATAGGTTCTGAAGAAAGTTTTCAAAAACGTTAATTGTAAATATGATATTTTTTTTACTACTATAAGAATAAAATGATAATTAAAAGTGAAAATATTTAAATATGCGAAGACGCTCATAAAAAAGTGTCATCGTTTTATGTAAATTTTGACATTATTTTCAAAATTTGATGATGTTCTAGTGAAAATCATTTTACAATTTTCCATTTTTATTACAGAATTACATGTATAATATATCTTACTATTATCTATGAATCATATTCGAAAATAAAATTTTGTGAGTATGTAATTATGTATGACATTTTGGAATTTTTTCAAAAATATTTGCATTAAACGGTTGTAAATTCACTTCTAAAGTATCCAACACCAAATGTGTAGTTTATTACATTCTGGCTTACCCAACGAGCATTAGTTAGCATTTCATTAAGATATCTTGAATATTTTTTGAGATATAATAATGTTTGTATAGTGGAATTATGAAACAACTCGTTCTTCACAAAATGCATTTAGAGTTATTTAGTGCCTATAAATAAGCATTATTTGTTTATCAATAGTTTGCTATAATTTATCTTTTTATTGACATACAGTGAAAATAAAGATATTTTTGGAAGCAGAAGTGTACGTATTTTTGAAACTGAAAAAAAAATACGAATTTTTATCCAAATTTATGTTTTTGAATATTTTTTGAGATATGATGTTGCTTGTGCGGTGGAATTGTGAAAAAAATCCGTTCTTCACAAAATACATTTAGAGTTATTAGGTGCCTATAAATAAGCATTATTTGCTTATCAATAGTTTGCTATAATTTATCTTTTAATTGACATACAGCGATAATAAAGATATTTTTGAAAGCAGAAATGTATGTATTTTTAAAACTGAAAAAAATGCTAATTTTTATCCAATATTCATTATTCCAACCTAATAGGTTACCTTAACAGAATATAGAACATAATTTAGAATATTTAAGAACATTAATGTAAATCAGTTATGAATATTTTTCAATAATTTCATTATTAAAGTAATATTTCAAAATTGTACTACAAACTTAAATATATCCTATTACAACAAACCGGGTTGCATATTAAACCTCTGGAAACATTTAAAAATTTATTTCTAAATTTCGCTTCGGTTTTTCTGGGTTGAGTAGAGATTTAAGTTCTGGAAAATAACTATTGTTTATTAAATTTATTTACCAACACTATTAAAATTTCGGTCTAATCAATAAAATATTCGCCGTTGAGGAAAGTCTTCTAATTGCTAAATTTAACTTTTTAAAAAGAGATTATAGGTTTTTTTCTGTTATATATAAAGTTTAACATGATTGTTAAGAGATTCTAGGGTAGACAATTGTTTTTCAATTCCTTCATATATAAAATTACAGCTTGAAATATGCAATTAATAGATGTTACAGATGAAATAATAGATTTAAAAAATTCCTTGTAGTAAATTGTTGTAAACTGGGAGTATTATGCTTTAAATTTTTACCACTGAATATACTATAATATATATTAGAAAAAAAATATTCAAAATATTTCACTATTTTTTACTGCAAATAAATATTCTGCAAAATTTACTTGATAACTTGAGACATCAATCTTCAAGGATGCTGTATATTTTAAGATAATATGATGCATGTGAATAACTGTGTGTAGCATATATGCACTATATCATGTAAAAGATTCTTTAACTGTATTAGGTTCACGTATATATCATGTTAAAGATTCTTTAGGTGTATTAGGTTCACGTACATATTATGTTAAAGATTCTTTAGGTGTATTAGGCTCATGTATATATTATGGAAAAGATTCTTTATGTGTATTAGGTTCATTTATATATTATGTAAAAGATTCTTTAGGTGTATTAGGCTCACGTATGCATTATGTAAAAGATTCCTTAGGTGCATTAGGTTCAAGTATATATTATGTAAATGATTCTTTAGATGTATTATGTTTACGTATAAATCATGTAAAAGATTCTTTAGGTGTATTAGGTTCACGTATACATTATGAAAAAGTTTGTATTATGTCCAAGTTACGCTCTTAAAAATGCTTCTAAGCACTTATATACCAGAAAAAGCCCTGTTTCATCTTTTCTTGTCAAGTTCGAAAAAGTACTAATAAATTATAGTTTTTGTCTTTCATAACAATCTAGGAACTAACGAGGAAGCATATACTTATAAATGTGTTAAAAAAAATTGTTTGTCAGCTGTGGTTTTAAAAATAGTGTTAAAGGGCTATTTACATACATTTTCATTTTCAATTTGTATTATATTATTATTGAATAATGGTCTTGAAATTTATTATATAACTATAATGCGTTAACCTTTCATATACTTATTGTGTATGGTATAATAACCATATCATCTAGACATGACTGTTCATCGATGTATGAAATCAAAACATTTAATAAGTGATGACAAATCATGATGAAAACTATACTCTCAAAACAACTTAATTCTTTTTCATATCTTATTTATAACTGTGTGAATGCCATTGACTTAAAAACGGAATTTCATTACTGTATTTGATAAACTCCATTACATAGATTTTTTTTTTGATAAACAGTTCCAATACATATCTTTTTGATGATGTTAACATGTTCTCTTTACAACAGAGAGAGGATGCAGTAGCTTCTGAGGATCATAGTTTATTTTTAATTGTTATTTACTTATTTTATCAACTTATCACAACCTTTTAGCTCTCACTTTTAATTCCTTGTACTATCTATGTATAGCACAACATGGCAATAATACTTCAAAGTCTTGTGCCAAACCAGTCATTTATTCATTTTTTTTTTCATTTCAAACACTAAATAATCACTTAATACAAATACTTTATAAAACTTTTCCATTGCCATATAACACAGTCTCGCTACCAAAGAAATCATGTTCTGCGTAAAATACCTAATCGCTTTATGATGAATCACCTTTTTTTTTAATCGTCAGATACATTTTTTAACGTAAACGCTTTTAAAAAGTTCAATGCCCCGTAACATTACCTTAATCCCGAAGTGGTTATATCATACAAATATTGATTAGGACAATAATTAGAGCAATTTGGTTCAACATTCTGTTTCAAAACACGATGTTTTACAAAATTAGATTCATTAGATTCATTTTTTACTCGTTTTTAAGACAGTCAAGTGACATATAACATTGCTTTAGTGCCGTGGATGCTATATCTTACAAATATTGATTACTATAATAGTTAGAGCAATTTTTAGCTACATCCTATTTTAAAATATCATGTTCTTCCTAATGAGATATATTAGATACATTGTTTACTCAGTTTTTGATGATGTTCAGGGTCATATAACATTGCCTTGATGCCATCTAGCTTAAGATTTAAGCAAATATTATCGTAGTATTATGCATGTTGTAATCAGACGCTAATCAAATTTATTTACTAACAACATATCTTTTTTGAAGCATCAAAATCATCTAATTTAACTATTTTTTAAAATGGTGATGTATGCCAAAACTTTTGTGGTGTTCGTCCACTTGTTCTATATTAGATTCATTTTTCACTTAGTTTTTAAAGAAGTTCAGTGTCATATCACATTTCCTTGGTACCATCCAATTTATGGGTTAGGCAAATATTACCGTAATGCTATACATGTCATAATAAGACGGTAACTAGACTTATTTAGTATCAACATATTTGCTTTTAAAAATCAAAATTATCTAGTTTAAACCATTTTTAGGAATGTTGATGTGTTGCAAAACTTTTGTGGCGTTCGTCCACTTGTTCTATATTAGATTCGTTTTTTACCTAGTTTTTAAAGAAGTCCAGTTTCATATAACATTTTCTTAGTGCCATCCAGTTTAGGGCTTAGGCAAATATTACCGTAATATTATACATATCGTAATAAGACGGTAACCAAATTTATTTAGTATCAACATATCTCCTTTGAAACATCAAAATCATCTATTTTAAACATTTGCAGAAATTTTAAGCACGTTAAAACTTTTGTGGCTTTCTTCCACTTGTTATATATTAGATTCGTTGTTTTACTCAGTTTTAAGGAAGTCCGATGTCAAATAACATTGCTTTGGTGTCATACAATTTAGGGCTTAACAAAAATTAGGTATGCATGTCATAATAAGACGATAACCAAATTTATATAGTAACAGCATACCTCCTTTGAAGCATCAAAATAATCTATTTTAACCATTTTTAGAAATGGCGATGTATGGCATGGCTTTTGTTACGTTCGTGTACTTTTTCTATATTAGATACATTTTTTGCTTAGTTTTTAAAGAAGTCAGTGTAATATAACATTTCCTTAGTGCCATCCAATTTATGGCTTAAGCAAATATTACCGTAATTTTACATGCCATAATAAGATGGTAACCAAATTTATTTAGTAACAACATATCTCCTTTGAAACTTCAATTGTGTCGTCCAATTTTGGGCTTAACAAAAATTAGATATCCATATCGTAATAAAGCGGTATCTAAATTTATTTAGTAACAACATTTCAACTTTGAAACATCGAAATTTTCAGTTTTATATATTTTTTGAAATGTTGATAAATAACAAAGATTTTGTGGCGTCCGTCCACTTGTTCTATACTCTCAAGAGCAATTCCGGAATTCCATTCCCTAAACAAAAATCCCCTCCAGATTGGCTTAAGTTTTGCTCTTACGCATTTCGACGACAATTTTACGATACCCTTTTGCATTGATTCCTACAGTAACCAAGAAAGTAATATAGCAAAAAGTAAGAGAGGGAGAAAGGCAGAAATCTGCATTCCTCTACCATAGGGGAGGCCAAACGATATGAATAAAAAATAATAAAAAGTTTGAAGTATTCGAACATTTTTGTGGACCATACGATTTAGAATCAAACCTCGGCCATTAGAGGCTCTCCCCCTTATGTCTCGACGTCGGCCTGTCCACATTTATTGGCAATTTCTTGCGCCTCGGACTGTCAGTTTCTCTCAACCCTTCGACCCTCCCTTTTCTCCACGCTTTTTCATGGTCTCCAACCCTTTCGCTTGAGATCGTTCTCTTCCACCCCGACGTCCATCCCACCTCATCCCCCATCTTTGCTTTTTTTTTCCGTTTCAAGAATTCCCGTTTTTGTTTGGTCCGTGCCTTGTTATTCTCTGGCCCTGCGCGTATAGATATATATATGGATAGATATAGATATATGCATACTGTAATTTTTTTAAGGAGTGAGCTAGCTCGGTTATGAAAAAGAGGAAAATGTGAAAAAAAGAAGAGAAAAAAGGAGGTGGCGTTATGGAAAGTAAATGGATTTTTTTTTCTTTTGAAGGTCCAGATTTTTTTAAAACTTTTTTGTTCTTTCGTTGACAAAAGAAACTCTAGCTTCGTATCAAGCAATAACCCGCCATTTTCCCTTTTTCTGCACCAGGAAACACATTCTAAAGTGCTCTGTCTTTTTTGCTGACCAGTATTAGCTTAAATGAAAGTCAAAGTGTTAACAAAAGTCTTTTCGTGTTTTTTTCTTTGTCACTATCTAGGATGCTAACTAGTGCTTTTTATCTGAATATTAGTCTAGTATGCTTAATTTGAGAATAACTTTTGCTCTTTAAAGTGCGTATTTTAGAGGAAAATATTGGATGATTTCACCTCCAAAATAGTTAACTTGATTCCACGATCTTCATAATCTCCATCAAAATAGTTAACATGATTCCACAGTCTTCATAATCTCCATCAAAATAGTTAACTTGATTC
>JAOUZG010007398.1:2984012-2995447 GCA_026289955.1 Argiope argentata | reverse complement strand
CACATGATCAAAAAATGTTTAAAGATATAATATGGCCAGTCATTTTTCCCCCTTGGTTTCGTCCCTTTAATATAAAACGGTTTATTGACTGGCATAGTGTTTATATAACCTGCGATTACATGACGTAAACCTTATAAAATATCAGATTGTTGGATCTATGTCACCAAATTCACCAGGTGGTTATATCTTGAGAATGGTGTCTAAGAAAAGGTTATTAATTAACCCAAGTCGTTGAATTTAAAAACGCATTAGGTATGGACAACTTCTACTAAAACCGTCATTTAAATTGTTGCACATGATCAAAAAATGTTTAAAGATATAAGAGACAGTCATTTTTTTTGCGCTTGGTTTCGTCCATTTAATATAAAATTGTTTATTGACTGGCATAGTATTTATATAGCCTGGGATTACATGACATAAAAACTTATAAAATATCAAATTGTTGGATCTATGTCACCAAATTCACCAGGTGATTATTTCTTGAGTATGGTGTCTAAGAAAAAGTTTTACAAATTTTTCAATTAAAAATTAATCAAAATTGTGGGATTTTTTTCTCTACAATATCAGCGTATATCGTTTCTCAAACGTCATTTCGACCACATTTAAAAATTCAAACATATGCTTTTAAATAGTAAAAATTTTCCTTTCCCCCCCCCCTAATTTGATAAATTTTAAGAATATTTTGTATGCATTTTACAATAATATTTTTCATTGTTTTTGTTGCCAGATTTTTATTCAAGCACATTGCGACAATCTTAAATATATTTTCAATGGCGTGTTATCACTTCCATGTTATTAAAAATAATTTTTTAAATAAAATAAAATATAGATTAATTAAAGCTAAATCCTTATTATATTAATGTGCTTCAGCCTAGGGGTTTGAATCTTTTTCTTTTAACTCTTTACATTATTTTCTAAAAATTTAATTATGGATTTTAAGGGATTTAAGAATATTATACACGTAGCCGACTGCCATTAATATCCTAATGTCAATGGCATATAAATAATGTCAAATGTGCAGGAGTAGCCTGGTTGGTGGGTCGTAGGCTTCGCATACCTTAGACTGCGAGTTCGAACCCGCCAGCCGAAGACTCTCCGTGTGTGTAGTGGTTGGCGCACGTTAAATCTGTCATGGTCACAAAGTTCTGTATGTCGAGAAAAATAAAACTGGTTAACTGGATCAAAGATGATTGCTCTATGTTCCAGATCTAAATTACCGTTTATGGATGAATGAATGAAATGCAGGAATGAATTCCGCTCCGTAAAAAAGGATTTGTGACGTGTGTGAGCTAGAAGTTGAACTTCTGCCCTCGGGTGCTCAGGAGTCCATACCCACAGATGCTACTGCACCCCTCTTTCCGTTGTAAATCAGAACACGGAACAACAACAATAGTGTCAAATAAATTATTGTATATGAGTTGAAGAATTTTTGAAAAAAAAATGTTCTTTTCTCCTAGATTTTAAGCAATTTGTCTGTGTTGTTTTACATTTCTATTTCTAGTTAGATTTCAACAAACCAATTGGTTGCCAAAATAGAATAAAGATAAATAGATGCCCATTTGTTTTTAAATTCGCCCTTTTTTTGCATATTTCGTTTGTCGATTTCTTAAATGTTAGGAATTCCAAATGGTGTCAAAGAGCAGTTAGTGTTGTCACTTCCCATGAACACCCTAATAAGAAGTAATTATTAAATGCAAAATTATTTTGCGCGTGTGTGTCTGTGTGTACGTGCGAGCGTGTGTGCTTCGAATCTAGAAAATCAGAAATATGAACATTCAACTACTGGTTTTCATCTGCCTAGCGCAAAGCACGTTTTAGTGACGTATTTACAAACAAAAAAACAGTAATAACAGCAAACTGACAGATTACAGTATTCACAAATAGACAAATAAATTCAAAAATGTGTGTGTGTGTGTGTGTGTGTGTGTGTGTGTGTGTGTGTGTGTGTGTGTGTGTGTGCTTGCGTTCAACCTTGCTTCATTCAAAGAAATTTTGCCATGTTTTTAGTACATCTTTTAGAAAATAATGTAGACCTTTAAGTTTTTGATACATTGATTTTAACATTTAATTAAGTTTAACCAAATGTAGCTCTTGCAACGACAACAAAAAATCCCCCAAAAGCCAAACCAACCCAAACACGTCTCCTTGACATTGAGTAAGCTAAAATACAAAAAAGAATAATATCAGCAGTTATTACACTCACTATTTTCATTCGTTTTTCATCAAGATTTCTCAATATTATCATAAATATTAATCATTAACTTTTTCAGTATCCTTTAGCCATATTTTAACTGTGCTATATTCAAAATGAAACGGTACAGAGAAATGAATTCCAATCATTCTGTACCGATTTCAAAAACTAACATACTCAGACATGCGCATTTTAACAACTTTTCCTTTCCCAAACTGTTTTCCACTAAGTTGCCTTCCCAGACTAAAAAGGTAAAAGAGCAAGACTCTTTCCCATTTCTAGTATTGAAATTCGAGGTGGCAATCGGTAAAAATAACAATCATCCCATAGGCTCAAGCAATCTGGATACCTCCCCCCCCCCTCTCTCACAGTAAATGGTAGATATTGGTAGGAGGGCAGAGAATTATAGAATCCTTCCATCAATGTAATGGAAAGAATGCTTCGATTGTTTTGTAGCCGAAAGAACAGCTTTCGAATGGCACTTAAGCCTATTTTTCAACTAGATATAAAATTCATTCTTTTAGATTTTAAGCAATTTGTCTGTGTAGTTTTACATTTCTCTTTCTAGTTAGCGCTGTTTCTAGAATTGACAGTTGTAGGGAAATTTAAAAGGAACTAGGTATAATGGCTGAGACTATTTCCTTGGGACCGGCTTTCTGGCACAGAGGTAGCGCGTCTTCCTCTTGTTCTGGGAGTCCTGGGTTCGAGTCCCGGTTTGGGCAGGATTGTTCTTCTATGTGCTATCTGTGAGATGTGTGACTGTGCCGCCCTGTAAAAAGGGGCTGTGTAAGTAAATGTGGTGAGTGTGTAGCTAAGTCATACTCTTGGTCCTAGTTGGCGCTACTTCAAAAACAAGAGACGCTACTTTCGGCTTAAATCTACTTCTGTATCAGCGGGGAGCTTGTCCATGGCAAGTGCCATTAGTAACAACAACAGAACTAACATTTTCATTTATTGTTTCAGCATTTACATTGTTAAAAACTAGGAAAAAAAGTTCTAATTATTTTTTGCGTGATTTACATGCTGAATAAAGAACAAATATTAGTACCATGGAAATTAAGAGAACCCCTAGACAACGTGCAATTTCAAAATAGATATCCAGTCACTTTCAACATAGAGCATCTTAATGACTCTATGATGTCATAGGAATTGACACCATTAAAAACCTGCATTTGCGTGCTAAATCAAAGGAAAAATTAAAACAACCCAATTTTAAATTTAGAGCAATATGGTAATTAAAAAATATTTTTTGTGGTAATCATAATAATCAAACTAAGCTTAAAAGATTTAATTGAAATTAAGTTTAACCGAAATTTCAACAAACCAAATGTTAGCCAAAGTTGAATAAAGATAAATAGATACCCATTTGTTAATTCGAACCCTATTTTAACTTTTCCCAACGAAGTATTTTCAGCAGGAATAGTCTTCCGAAAACTTTCTTTTATGCTTTTTCATATACTCATGCATCTTTTAACCGAATGCCACGCTGAATAATTGTTACGATAGAGCCTATTAGCATATGTCAATAGGTACTTAATCCCCAATGGGAATGATTTTCCCGAACATCAGTCATATCATCAGTCATTCTTGAAAGAAGTAAGGTATTGGGATTTATAGCAACAATGGTTGTTATCCTCTGTTTCCCCACAAGAATGTCTGAAACAGACATAGGACTATTATACATTGAGAAATTTTGGTGCAGAATTCCCCATCAACAAATGTCGGTGGGTGAATCAAATGTGCCCTATCTTCAACCTAGGTTAAATTGTGTCAGCTGTGCAAAGTGGGCCAGAAATCTATTGTGGATTTAATTATTGTATGGAACTTTTTACGAATCTATGCGTTCCATTAAGTTTGCCATTTAGAATGCAAAATGCGGCATTTGTATTTCTTGTAATTAGAATTAAGAATTGTGTTGACAAGAATAAAGTAGCCAGTTTAGCTGCCACATCAGCATTTTCATGAGTTAATTCTAGAATGCCAGAATTATGAACACATATTTTGATTGCTTTTTTCCGAACAATTATTGACACAGAACTACAACTGTTGTCGTAATTCACATTCCAAATTTCATATATTTAAATTCGTCTCGTTAGGCTCGCAGTTGGATTGGGGAATTGCAGAGGGGGGGGGTACAAACTCGTGTGTACTGCTTTTTTTCTTAAAAGTGGGACACTACTTAGATTCAGATTCGAACAGACGGTTTACTGGAATCGAATTTCGCCCCGTACGCCATCCCGAGTGAACTTAACTTCACACAATAAACTTTTCTGGGGAAAGAGAGGGGGGTAGTTCTTCGATCTTATTCTTTAAAAAAAATTGTGCTGATTTTTTCCTCTAAAAAAAACTATATTTAAACATCTGGTTAAAGTGCATAAAAAATTAGAGAGACTTAACTTCTTTCGCGTGCTTCGTTTCTTTCACTCTTTTTTTTATAGAAATAGGGAAAGTTTTTCAGTTCTATTTAATCTTTTGTTGCGCATTTCTTTTTATTTATTTTTTTTCTGTGTGCGCGTGTATAGCGCACGTTCTGGCCCCATAACGAAGAAGGTCCTCGGGGACACCCTCTTTTCAAAGTTGAATTTTGCTTTAAGAAATGGTAGAAAGTATATGCATCTGTGTATAGTTTTTTTTTTTTTCTATGCAAGAAGTAGGTCTTATTTTTTCTTCTTCTTGAAAACGGTGCTTGTTTTTCAAAGCGTTTGCAACTTTCGGCCGTTACAGTTGCAGTTTAGTTTCAGTGTGATAGTCGTGAAGTTTTACTGTGCAGTATTCTCGAAATTTGGAAATCGGGTAATTTTTTTTATTATTATATTTGGAAATTATAATGCTAAAAACATTTTTGGTTTGTATTATTAAACAATTCTGATCAATATATGGATTTAAGTAATTTATTCTAAACTTTGCAAAAATATTTTTTGAAATTCAGCTTAGAGTAATGATAACCTAATTGCATCCAAAATCATTTGAATATAGTTATTTTATCATTAAAGTTTTAGATTTCAATAATATAATACTTCATTGTATTTTTGTACTGCTGCATTGTTCTTCTAATTTTGAACACCTTTATTCGACATGAGTTGTTTCATCTTTGTAAAGCGTTTTAATTGGTTTTTCACTCTTTCTGATATTCTAACATTTCCAAATTTTGTAGACGTATATGTTCAATGTCAATATATTATTTTTATGTTTTAGGAATTTGTGTATCAGTTAATAGATGAATTTAATTAAATTTTTGTTCCATATAGGTGGCACCACTAGATATGAATTTATCGAAAATTGGTATAAGATATTCATAATATTTATTATGATGAATAACATTAAATTATAATAAAAATTACTGAAAAAATTAATAATTTTAATTGGAAATACAAATATATCTTTAAAACCTTTTGCAAATATTTTTATTATTAAAAATTCGACGTAGTTATGATTTTATTACTTTAATACAGACTGACTTTGAGAGATATTTAAATGCTGCTGATTTTATGCTGAGTTGTTTAATTATGTTTTAAGGTATTTTAATAAATAGCTTCATCTTAATTTTTTTTATTTTCAAAGTCATAATGCTTCTTTTTTTACTTAATAAAAATTTTATTTACTTATAATTTCATTAATTTGTTATAAACTGATTTTTAAAAAGCCATTTAAATGCTGTTTTTGTTTAGAACAAGACTAACCTAACCGTGACTACGACTTTAATGAAATGATTTTACCAATGTAAATACATTTTTTCACTCAATTATTCGATTTTTATTTTTCAAATTGCACATTGTATTTCAACATGATGATTGTTAGAATATTATTTATAGCTAATTTTTTTTCCTTGAATTCCTTACTTATTGTTGAAAGGCTTTATTTTCTTGCTTTGGTTGGAACTAATGTCATGTTTTAATTTTCGTGACATGTATACAAAATATGTATACAAATTTTAAATGAAATCTTTTTATTATCGTTTGCTTGAAACAGAATAACTATATTTTATTCTTCTGTCATGAAATATGAAATTATTTCATTCTCTCTTTCTACTGTTAAGTATTCTTTTGTTTATTCTTTCTACTGCAATTTAATGTACACGTTTTTGGATAATTCGCTCTTTTGTTCTATAAGAACAGTTCAAATAAACATCAATCAGTTTTTTATTATTTGTGTAAAAGAGACTTTTATTTTGGATAATTGTATAAATATTTTAATTTTGAAAAATACAAATTTTATTTATTTTCTCTTGGACACAAATGTATTATTTTGATTCTGAAATAAAAAGAGACGGTTTGATTTCTGTAGTGAATATATGTATTATTTTGATTTCGAAAGATAAAGAGACAGTTTTGTTTTTCTTCTTGTTCTACAAATGAATCGTTATGTTTTGAAAGAAAAAGATAGTTTATCTTGTTTATTTTCTTCATTTGGAAATATAAAAGTCTGAAATTAAAAAAAAGGACGTTATAGTTTCTTTAGAGTATAAATGTACTATTTTGATCTTGAAAGAAAAAGAAACTGTTTAATTTCTGTAGTGAACATATGTATTATTTTAATTTCGAAAGATAAAGAGACAGTTTTGTTTTTCTTCGTGTACTAAAATTGTATTGTTTTGTTTTGAAAGGAAAAAAGACAATTTCTTTTCTTTCTTTTTTCATGTGCAAATTTTATTAATGTGAAATAAAAAAAGGACGTTATAATTTCTTTAAAGTATAAACGCATTATTTTGATCTTGAAAGAAAAAGAAACTGTTTAATTTCTGTAATGAACATATGTATTATTTTAATTTCGAAAGATAAAGAGACACTTTTTTTTTCTTCGTGTAATACAAATTTATTGTTTAGTTTTTGAAAAAGAAAATACAGTTTATTATTTTTTTCACTTGAAAATATATTAATTTGAAACAAAAAAGGACATTATAGTTTTTTTAAAGTATAAATGTATTATTTTGATCTTGAAAGAAAAAGACGGTTTAATTTCTGTGGTGAATATATGTATTATTTTGATTTCGAAAGATAAACAGACAGTTTTTTTTCTTTGTGTAATACATATGTATTGTTTAGTTTTGGAAAAAGAAAATACAGATTATTATTTTTCTCACGTGAAAATATGTTAATTTGAAATTTAAAAAAAATGACATTATAGTTTCTTTAGAATATAAACGCTCTATTTTGATCTTGAAAGAAAAAGAGATGGTTTAATTTCTGTAATGAACATATGTATTATTTTAATTTCGAAAGATAAAGAGACAGTTTTGTTTTTCTTCGTGTAATACAAATGTATTGTTTAGTTTTGAAAGAAAAGGGATTATTTAGTTCCTTCAATGCATAAATGTATTGTTTTGTAATAAAAAGATACAGCTTAATTTTTTTGGTGTACAATCTAATTTTTGTGCTTAAACCTAAAAGAGAAAGTTCAAGTTTTTAAGGTATCTAGAAAAAGAAAAATATGCTCAATTCCTTAAATGAACCATTATTTTATTAATTAATGTTCCAAAGAAATACTCTCCTGATGTATTTATTTAGAATAGTTACAAACATATAATTATTTGATTAAAATATGGCATCTACTAATAAATTTAAAAACATTTTGCAGTAAAAATATTCGCACCTTATTTTCTATTATGTTAAAATGTATTATAATTAATATCTTCTAAAATAACGAATGATTAAGCAGTTATTGATGTCTTATTTAGTGTATTGATCTGGTAAAAGTGCAAAATATTATCAATTTTTCTAATCAAGCCAAAACTTTGTTTTGTTTTTTACTTTAAAATCTGACAGCTAAAGTTTAAATTTTTGAAAAATTGCTAAATTATTCAAAATTATTTTACTGACAATGATAATTACATTATATTAGATATTCCTGAATCCAATCTTCATGTTTTTGGAAAGTTATTAATATATTTGAATTTAGTTTTAAATATCATTTTCATAAAAGTTTAAGGCGGCATTTTAAAATGAATTTTATTACACCTCAATGTGCTTATTTTATTATTTTAAGCTGTGTAAGAATACATACTACGTCATTTTATGGCTATTAGATCATTCTTAAACAGTATACTGTCGAATTGAGTTTCGGCCTAAATAAAATTTGCATTCAATGACTTCTGAAAAATCTACACATAAAAAAAAATTTAACATCCGAAATTACTGTCAATTTTAGGGATTTTCTACTGAGTGTAATTTGATTCTAAAATAAATTTAGATTTTTTAGTTTGAACTTTTAAAAAATTTCTTTTTTACAAAAAGTTAATAATTTAATAAATTATTATTCATAAATGTTTTAAGTTAATATAATATTAAAACATTAATTAAATTTAATTATTCGTAAAGAAAATAATAATTATCAGATTAAATATGAATTCTTCTTAGATTCCTTTTCTTTTCTCGTCTTTTATATGTTTTTATAAAATGTTTTTAAAAAATGCTAATATGAAGATAGTTTACTTGAATTTCTTATTTAAAAAGAAAAAAAATAGCTTTTCTCAAAATATGACGTCTGTTCACTTAAAAAAAGTTAATAGAATACAATAAAAAATGCAGAACATTTTTAAAGTCCTCTAAGACATTTTAGCATAAAACTACATTAAACACTTTTTATTATGAGCTCTTTGTTTACAACAGTTTTCTGTTTGTATCTCTTTAATCTCTGTTTGTATATTTTAATATCCAGGGTATCAAGTTTGTTTTCTGTCGATTATTTGTAATTTTTATGAAGTTTTAATTCTGAGAAAATTTTGAAAAATAATATTTGATCTGAGATAGACTTAATACCTTAATTCTTTTTTGTTTGAATAAACTTTATATGATACACATTAAATAAATTGATGCATGAACTTATTCATTTTCCAATTAGATTCGAGAACTAAATGAGGGATATGCAATTGGTGTTTCATGTGTTAAAGAGACAATTTTAGAAATGATTGTTGCTATCATAACGATCCTATATAATAAATTACAAAGAAATATGTTTTATCTTACAAAGGAATAAATGCATATTATAATGCTTTTTAAAAGAATGCACTATTAATTTCCTACTTAAATCTTTTTTTAAAAAAACATATCTGTACATACTATTCTTTTTATTTAATATCCAATGTATTTCTTTGGGTTTTATCCATAAACAAAATTCCCTGATTCTTTTTATTTATTATACCTTATTAAAATTTTCTTTGTTGTTTGTATTTACTGTAGTAAAATGGTTTAATTGCTTAAATATAATATTTTAATTGAAATTTATTTGTTATATAATATTATGAAAATTTTTCTCCTTTTAAAAATTAGAAATGTAATCATCTGTTGTTTTCGGTTTTAAATCTAAAAGAAAAATAATATAATGTGTTCGTCAAAAGAAATTAAGAATAATTTCGATTTCTTTCTTCTGACGAGCGGACGCCATCTTGATTTGAAAGCGACGGAAATGGCTACCGAGAGCCTCGAAAAATGTCCAGAGACGGCGTTTATTATTTATGGAAGACGGTTCTTTTCTTACATACCTTGTATTGAGCTGCTCCTCATTGATGGGATTTCAGGGGGTGCTCTTGCCTTTGTAATGGAGGAAATCCGTCGGAAAGATTTCATGAAACGTTGACTTGTCGCGCCATCTATGAGTAAAATGTGAAACTAATATTTAAAAGTTTGTGTTTGTTTACATGACTCGATTGTTATTAATATTTTTCTCTTTAAAATTATTAGTATTTTGTTTCCTTAAAAGTTTATTTTTAACTATACGGTTTAATAAAGCACATAAAATTAATTATGTTTATCAGCATTCTTAATTATTATATGTAGTTATAGTTTACGTTGTTTAGAATTATTTTCTTGATTTATAGAAGAACTATTTAACAACAGAAACAATTAGAAACAAATGTTAATTAATTTTTTTGAGTAGCTATAAATACTTTTTTAAAAATATTTTAGAAAAGGTATAATTTAGGAAATTTACTTTCTAAACTTCATTGAAAAGAAATCAAGAGACAGAAGGCATTTTATTTTTCTAAAATATCGTTCGAATCAAATTTTTTTCTACTAATATGATAAATTTTGAAAACTTTATATTCTTAAAAGAATATGTTTTTCCATCTTCATTTTTCCCACTTAAATTTTAAATATTAACAATATAATTTAAAATGTTGTTTACCAAGAAAAATAGAAAGCGTTAAAAATCAAAACATTGAAATAATTTTTTCAATGTCTATATATTTTACATAATGATGAAGTAAAAAATTTCTAACCTTATCCACTTATTATTTTATAAATATCTTTTTATTCATTTAAATTACAATATTAATACTTGATTGTTTGCTGAAAAATTAATTCTTAAAGTTTGAAAATGAAATAAAATATGGTCCTGTGAAGTTAAAATATTATTTTGGTAAAAATAATTATTAGTAAGATAGTGAAATGAAATAAAATATGGTCTAGTTAAAATATTATTTTTGATAAGAAAATTTTATTTTTGACTATTCGGTTTAAAAAACAAATAAAATTAACAATGTTTATTTTTCATTCTTAATTATTAAATATAGTTATACTTTACACTATCTTATATTATTTTCTTGATTTATAGATACATTATTTAACAACAGAAACAATTTTTGATTTCTTCCGTAAATATACATATTTTTTACATACTTTTTAAACATATATGAGAATAATGTTTGGGAGTTTCAATTATTCCATCTAGCAAAATGGGATTTGCTTTTTGCTTCGTAATTTTTGAATGTTTAAAATTTTATTTGTATACCTTGATCTAATTATTGTCTTGACACGACGACCACCGATTCTATTTTAATGAATTTACAAACTGACTTATTGCTATGTTGTATGACAGGTTACAATAATAATATAAACATTCTTTTTAACTATTTTGTTTATTTAAACAAATTCTTAGAGAATATTGTTCACTTAGTGACTTTTTAGAAAGATTTTTGTAAATTAATTTTCTGAACTGATTTAAAACAAATTTTAAAGAAATAAATACGGTTTTTTATAAGAACTCATATAGATTTTATTGAAAAAAATCATAATTTATGTAAATGCGTTGAAAATTGCTATAAAAATAAATTTTCATTTAAAATGCAATACTTAACTATACATAAAATGCAATACTTAAAAAACTGTACTTAAAAAGTATTGTAAAACAAAGAAAAAATGTTATTTTTTTAAACCTTAATAACAAGTTTTGAGTTTATTACATGAAATATTTTAATTATAAAATGTTCAATGCTCTTTCTGTAAACAAATGTTTTCCCAAATACTAT